>MCJB01007668.1:105621-121245 GCA_002018475.1 Nicotiana obtusifolia | reverse complement strand
ACTCGTATAAAAGCAAGTCTAAACCTAATTTGGAGGGTATCTAACATATTTTTAGGGAGAACACGTCATTTTGGAGGAGGGGAAAATAAACAACTCTTGGAGCAAGGATTCTCAATTTTTCTTCTCGTCCCTTCCTTTAATCTCATAGTTTATTAGTTCTAGAGTTTTGGGTGCTACATGAACGTTGTAGTTTGAAGCTTGAATTGTTCTTATTATTTTATCATATTGATTTATTTATTCAATCTTATGCTTAATTATTTGATTGCTTGATCACCAATTAAATACTATCTACAAATAGGATTGCATATAAGATTGAGTAGAGCAAGATCTTGAACTCGAGCATCGGGAACGGTTCCTTGCTTGGTTATTATATGAGAATTATTAATGCGTTCTTGTTAATCCTAATTCTATAGGAATATAAGCGTTAGGTTAGCTTGAATAAGCGAGTACTACTTCGGGAGAAGGCTACGAGTAATATTAACCATGTCAATCAATAAAGCAGATAAATTAATTTGACAATTTAGGTAGAAAACTCAACGGGATTGTTAACTAACCCATAGCTCTAGAATATCGTCTCTCATTGAATTCGTGTCTAATTCCGCCAACTTGTTCCTTTAATCTCTTAATTTGTTACTCTATATTAGTTTGAATTAATTATTCATACTTTAGGAATCACTTGAATAAATTATTGTTTGGGTTTAATTTAGTTGATAGTTAATCATAAGTTCCTGTGGGTACGATATCTGAACTTACAATCCTATATTATTTGTAGACCACATATACTTTTGTGTGCATTTGAAAGCTTCAAAGTTTAATTCTGATATGAGTAGGCTCGTAATAGGAACCCTAACCCTGGAACCCATCTTGCAATTGCTATCTTCTTCTCACATAGGTATGAGATAGCTCATCTCACAAAGGTTTAGGTAATGTTTTAAAGGAATATTAAAGTTGATATTACTCTTTTTTTTCAAATAATCATCTTCTGATAATCCCAATTTTTCATCGTTGAGTAGAATGTCAAATATAATTTCATAGTTCGGTCGAACGTTCACTTGTGCTCTGGATTTTGATTAAATTCTTTCAGAATATGCTTTTTACTTTGTGTTACTAAAGAGCTACTTGTGTTTCTTTAGGAAATTTTCATTCTTTCAGTTAAATTAGGGATTTTTGACTTTTATTTAATCCAAACCTGTGTGTTCGCCCTAATTATTGCTAGACGCGACATTAATCTTGTAAACTTGCAAATTTAAGGCTTTGTTTCTCACAATACCAGTTTCTTTGTCAGGTTTTAATTGAAAGTGAACACACAAAAATATTAATTTCTTGAAGTAATGTACAGAAATTTTTTTTTTTTTTTTTTTGGGCATGTAGAGAATTCTTTCTACTCTTTTCTTTTTTTCTGTTTTTTTTTTTTTTTTAAATAGCGTGCGGAGAATGATGATGAAATTCAGAATTGCCAAATACCCTTTATCGTTTGACTCTTCAAATATATCTAGAAAGAAGCTAGCTGAGCTGAGATTTTTCTTCTTACTTAGAAGTTGCTTAATATAATAAACGACGAATATAGGGTCCAAGAGGTTAATATATCATATCATAATACTAATCAAAGTGCAATCAATTGATTAGCTGTCTTAATTACCATTTCTACTGTTTAAGAATTGTACAAACACTACAATTCATAAAATTTGCAATATTTTTTATCCGTATCAAATTTGTAATATTAAGAAAAGGAAAAATTACATTTTTTAATCTTAAAATCTTTTCTGACAGGAAGTTCTGTTTTTTGACAATTAATATTCAAATTATCGAGTAACTTTCTTCTTTTACCAAAACCTTCTGGTCTTTTTACTTGAATTAGCAAAGCAAGAATAACGAACTGCGAGGGTAGTAAAAGCACAGAAAAGAGATGCAGCCTTGTAGGTTAACGCCGTTGTAGTTATGAAACAAGTAGAGATTTTTAAAATTTAATTTTACCACATTATCCCAAAAATATAAAAGGAAAATGGAACAAATTTGCAATTTGAACATTTTCGCCCTCTGGTATGCTATGGGACTAAATCTTATCCCCCCATTCGAATTCTTGTTTTTGCCTTTGACCCCGTGATGAGGCTCCAACTTGAAGAATAACCAACGGCAATTTAAACCATAACTAAAATTAGTGAGATAAATTCGGATTTTTTTTCTCAAATATTTTGACACGTTGAGTCTACGCATGCATTATATGTTGAAACTCCGTTAATGGCAAGAACAAATAAAAAATAAAAAAATAAAAAAAAACTTACCTTGGTAAAAGTATGAATAAACTAAATTTTATACTGGATAATAAAATTGAGCAATCTCCAGTAGTACAAGAACAAATTTGGACTTTTTAAAAAAACATCAAAAGGTTTTTCATTTGATGCCAAAACGTCATTAACATAGGCACTATTGATAATAGACTTTGACAACTAAGAGACCTTCTCGAATGGCCTACAAATCGTAGAATTGTCTGTTGGAATAGTTATTGCACAACATTTTTCCATTGGATAGGTCAATAAAATTACACAAGCGATCAAAAATGATTAATTCTGTCGAAATAACTGAATCGGTATTTTCAACTATGCAATTAAAAAATATATTGTCTGAGAATCCAATCGGGATCTATACTGTGGCAAGATATTATTCTACCACTACATCATTGGTACATTTTAATTTAAGACTATCTTTTATTTTATTTGTACTCTTTAATTGCATTTTCGCGCGAAAATATCCGACTGATTTCGGTTGGTTTTATTATATATATATATATGTGTGTGTGTGTGTGTGTGTGCAAGTCTTGCATTTATATGTTTGATACAAATACTGAGTACAGACAGGAGCGACTCTAAGGCTAGGCCAGTAAGGCCGTTGCCTTAGGCCCCCAAATTTTGAAGGCCCCAAATTCTTTAATCTATTATTATTATTATTGTTGTTGTTGTTGTTCTTGTTGTTGTTGTTCTTGTTCTTGTTGTTCTTGTTGCTCTTATTATTACTATTATTATTATTATTATTATTATTATTATTATTATTATTATTATTATTATTATTATTATAAGCAAAAGTGTTACAGTATATTTCTTCGTTATTTGAATGGAGTTATTTTATACCAATAAATTCATAAATTATGATAATTTTATTACATTAGGTTATAGATAATTTATTTTAGATATTCATCAATGAGTGCTACTTAATAGAATGGGCTACAATTATTGTTTAAACTGATCAGAAGGTGTAAATATTTTTAACACTATCAATGCTTAAAACTTAAATTATTACGCTGTGTACGTTCTTTTTTTTCTTGTTTGTGATGATAGCTAAATTAAAATTTTCACTTGGAATTTCCGGCCTCAACATCCGATAATCCACCACTTTATTATTTGTGCTCTTCTTCCTTTTTTTTGGAATTTGCTATTTTTTATCGTAAATGGTTAATTTATTGTTTAAAATATTTTTTTATCAGTGTACAAATTTTATAAAATAAACTTAAGGGTCTTTCGCTATAGTTTCACTTCAGGCCACGAGATTCTTTAAGCCGCCTCCGAGTACATATAGAAATTTTCCCTTTACGTGCTGAAATCACCTTTAGTTCTTTGATATTTCTTACGGCCATGGTGTGAAAATTACTCAAACTTAGAGTTTTCAAACTTTGAACAGTAATCACGCATGTGCCTATTATATAAACCCTTAAACTATTGTAATTTTGTTTTGATGTCCGACACATTTTTTCTAGAGTAGAAAATAAAGTTAAACACCTTAGGGTGAGGTGTTAATTTTTTTATTATCTATATTTAGTCTTTTTTTTAAGTGCCCTTAACTAGTCTTATAAACTCTATTTGTCAAAAGGTTACAACTATAAGAAACTCTGTACCATTTTTCATGAATCATTAGCTCAATATAAACAGAAATTTTCTCATCTTTTTCTTCTTCTTCCTAAAGATCAAGCCAAAACTACATGTAGAAATTGAAGCTTATTACTTTTTTCCTATTTTGCATATATAATATGGATGTCAGTTTGATAAATGGCATTAAGAAGATTTTGAAGGCTCACAAAGTACTTTCATTGAAGAAGCTTCACCATTTTCCATCAAAGAAACTACATATCAAGTGCAAAAGGTGAATATCCTTTTTACCATTTTCAAATTATTGTGCTTAGGTGAAATTATAATATATCCTTCTTACTTTACAATGTCCGGGTGATATTCATATGCGAATTCAAAATTTAGAGGTAGTGAGTTAAAAATAAGTATGATTTTATAATATGTAGCATTTTAAGAAATGTATTTTGTATGTTTATACATATATAGTTTAAGGTGAAAGCAATGTGTTGAGTTAAACCCACTGAACTGGCTCTAAATCCGTCACTTGTACTATTATAGCCCGTTTGGCCAAGCTGGAAAAATCAGCTTATCTTGAGAAATATTTTTTTTAAGTACTTTTGGTGAGAAGCAGTTTGTGTTTGGCTAATTTATTTGAAGAACACTTTTAAGCAACAATAAGTGTTTAGCCAAACTTTTAAAAAGTGTTTTTAAGTGTATTTTTCTCAAAAGTGCTTCTCAAAAAAGTGATTCGGGAAGCTATTTTTTTCTGTTTATCCAAAACTGCTTCTGCTTCTACTCAAAAGCACTTTTTTCCTTCTAAAAGTTTGGCCAAACACTTTAACTTTGGAAAACAAGTATTATTTTTTTTTTTTAAAAGTGCTTTTGAGATTGGAGACACTCGGCCAAACACGCTATTAATCTTTGATCAATTCTTGTTTTTGTTTTCTACAGAAGCAGTATTCCAACATTCTTGCGCCAGTATACGTGCAAACTGAAAGTTCGTCATCTCCTAATCCAATATTTCAATCAGCCAAGATAGCAAAATTAACCTGGGTCCATTCCTATATGTAAGGATCAGTTTCACAATAATCCTTACACCCTGAGTTCCAGAAGAAATCCAGGTATGGTAATATATGCTTATATTTCCGAATGTGTTCATTTTTTCACTTTTATCTTATTATATATTCAAACACTTAGGGGTCGTTTGGTGAGGAAATAAGTTATCTCATGATTAATTATTCCGGAATTAGTTATTCCACCCTTCCATGGGGATAAGAAAACACTACAATCTCGAGATAACTAATTCCGGGATAAGTTACACCACGATTTTATGTCAACCAAACGTGAGATAAACTCATCTCAAACTTAATTCCGGGATTTATTATCCCTTATCCCTCGTACCATACGAGGCCTTAGTATTCTTGAACAATTCAGAAAACATGTATACCTAATTTAATCAAGCTAGTCCAAGACAGTGATCAGCTTTATATGTTTCTCTTCTCAACCACAAATTTCATGTTGCGGATCCAAGATTAGAAGTTTATGGCACAATCACACGCATCATGAATATTGATTGGGTAGGTAAGATTCGCGCACATACAAACCAACATATGTGCTCGTCTTTCTTGGCCATTCTTTCATTTCCAGTATAAAAGCAGAACATCAAATCATGGCTCATTCTATTGCTAATCCTCTTCGAATTCAAAAATTGTTACAAGTTTTACATGCTTTTTTAACTAAGCCTAGGTTATTTACTGTGGATACACATTCTGTTAATCTGAATTGTTTTTATCATAATCTTGATTGTTGTATACCATTATCTTGTAACTTTCATTTATCTATTTACTTTACTTACCTATCTCTTTTTATAAGGAAAAAATATTTACTACATAAGAATAGAGGAGGGATGTCAGTATTTAGCAGAAATAATACAGGTAACTAAGAACTTCAGATTGAAGTAATAGAATTACTAAACCATCAGAAGTACTTAGATATATTTTTTTCACTTTTTAGCCGCGCAAAGTCTTTGTGAACCTATACAACTTTCGGTCTTCCATTTCTTGGTTCAAACTGTTAACTGAATTATCTCAGATTTCATAATTTTTATTCAAGAATCTACACATCTCAAGTATTATTTCTTGACTTCATCCGTTTTCGCTCATTTCTTTGTATTTTGCTTCTATTTTTCTATTCCAATCCTTCTCTCTAATCTTCTTTTTTCCCTTTCTTTCCTTGTTTTAGAAGAAGAAATCACTGAAATTTGAACCTTGTTACTCTTTGAAGGTATTGTCCCTATTATCAATACTCATTCTTTAGCTTGTGTTAAATCAAGTATCTGAGCAGAAAAATTAAAACTATTGGGAGAAGAAGGTAAAACCAAAATGAAGTCAACCATGGAACAAAACTGCTGCTATATTAACAAATAAAGTTTGGATTTCCAATGAATATTACAAGAACATACACCTAGTATTCAGAAGTTGAAAAGAAAAGACTTTCTCAAATAGTAACCTATACATGCTAATTTTGTAACCTCTGCTTCCTCAAAGCTCTTCAGTCGATTAAATTCACTTATCTTCTCTGGAAATTGAACGCCTTGATGGCAAAAGCAAATGTAAAGGCAAACACTACTACATATGCAGTGAGCACAGCTGCAACAACTCCAAGAAAATCATGCTTAAACCCAAAGTAACGCCTCAAGAATTGTTCCACGGTTTCATTATCAGATAGTTTCGTTTGGATGTCTCCGAATTGTGATGCAACCAAACCATACAAGGTCCATGCAACAGGGTTAGCCCAGTAGTACCATCTCCACCATACAGGCATACGCTGTAGAAAACAAAACAAAAAAGGTCATTTTTTCGAGCTACAGATCCATTTTACATTTGTATTTTATAACTAGGATATAAGAGTTTGAGGATCTTACAGGTCGTGGAATGATGAATCCCGAGAAGAGATTCCATACACCATAGAAGAAGGCAGCAACAATCGAAGCCACGTTTTGATTTGGTGTGACAGCCACACTCATCATACCATAGAATGTAAAGTACAAAAGGGTGAAAAACATGATGAACAAGTACCAAAAGAACTTGCCAGCATCCCATTCGAATCCAATCATAGCATAGACGATGATACCATAAAACACAGATTGCACAAATATGTAAGGGATTTCAATGGAAACCTGCAATATTGGAAGTTTTCATGAATACTAGGAACTGAATTCAAACCTGAAGTTGGTATATTTACCAGAAAATAGAACTTGTTATTCACCTGTCCAAAGGCATAGGGGATGGCAGAGTACATTCCAGCAGCTCTTTCTCTGTAAAATACTGTACGCTCAACGGCTACAACTGGTTGCACTGATGATGCATTTTGTACACCAAGGAAGAGAACAGCAGCATACATTGATCCCATGGCATTTAAAAGATCTTGGCTCTTGCTCCTACAGCAAATAAATCCCAGTTTAGTATTAAGGATTTTAAGTAGTAATCTACTTTCTATACTTGTTTAGTTTTCATGCTTCTGTACTTACACTTTAGTACCAAGATCCCAGAACATAGTCCCGAAGATTAGTGCTATGAATGTTGTGAAGATGAATCTGACTGCGGTGTAAGCTGGATTACGCCAGTATGACCAGTGTTGCTTCCATAGGCAAGCCATACATTGTGTCCAGAATGATTGTGAGTATTGAGTTTCAAAATGCAAGTCCGTTGAACCAGGGCGAGGGATGCCTAATTCACTAATCAATGCTTTGTTCCTCCTGTACAGGTCTGAGTTCTTGTATACGTCGGTGAAATCAACGCCTAACATCATTTCTTGAGCCGAGGCTGTGACTTCTAACATCCAAGTTGCTGGGTTGTAACCCTCCTTGATTTTTGCTACCCCGGGATTTGACTGTATTCAAGGTCACACTAAGGTCAGTGTTCGATCATATACAATGGAAAAGGAAGAGACTTTTTCTTTAGTACAACTTACCTCAAAGTATTTGATCAAATGGCAAGAATGGCGACCCAATGGACCAACGTATATCTCTTGTCCTCCTCGTTTCATTAGAAATAGCTGTAAAGCCACTTAAGAGTTTAGTACTCCATGTTATAAAAAGATAAAATATAAAGACTAGCTGGATTGTGCTTAAAAGATTAGAAATCCACCTCATCAAAGGCTTCAAAAATGTCGATGCTAGGCTGATGAATAGTACAAACAACGGTTCTTCCAGTATCGACAGTGTTCCTAACCGTTCTCATAACAATCGCAGCAGCTCTTGCATCCAGTCCTGAAGTTGGTTCATCCATGAAAATGATAGAGGGGTTTGCTACCAATTCAACCGCGATGGTCAACCTTTTGCGTTGCTCAGTTGAGAGACCATTGACTCCTGGCAACCCGACTAAGGCTGATCTTAAGGGTCCAAGCTCAACCAGTTCCATAACTTCATCAACAAACATCTGCAAAAAGACGATCAAAGAAAATGTTAAGAAAACTGCTACTTTCTCAAATGGTTTGAAGATGAGAGAATTTCAGAGGAACTGACCTTTCTAGTTTTTTCATCAACATCTTGGGGTAAACGAAGCCATGCTGAGTAAACCAGGGACTCGTAAACTGTAACATAAGGTGAATGGATGTCGTTCTGCTCACAGTATCCAGAGATACGAGCAAAGGTTTCTTGCTTCTTAGGATAACCAGAAATCTTGATGTCACCGTCAATGTATCCTCCTGTTTTTCGTCCAGCCAAAACGTCCATTAATGTTGTTTTACCAGCCCCACTAACACCCATCAATGCCGTGAGAACACCTGGTCTGAAAGCTCCACTCACACCCTTTAGAAGTACCAATCTATCTTCACCAGCACCTTGTTCTTTCATTTCCTGCGAGTAGTCACAAGTTTTAGTTAAATATATTAATCTAAAGGCAGGGTTGTTGACATAGGCGTGAATTTTTCATTTAGTAACAAGTCACCTGAGGCATGTCAACGGAGTATACAACATCATCGAAGGTGATAGAATGGGGTTCAAATGGAAGAACCATTCCCTTCTTATTATTATTTTGGCTCTCAGTGATAGAATCTCCTCCATCTGTGCTAGTTATCTGGGATGAAACTTCAACATTTTCAGCATTCTCACCGTCTTCTGGTAGCACTGCTTGTGGCTTATCAAATGCTGCAGATATTTACAGTATGTTAGTAATTTTACTTTTTTTATTCTCTAGGTGAAACATGAAATGGTAATACTCATAGGGAAACTCACGGTTGAGATAAGCAAGTGCGAGACTGTAGCAGAAGTTAAATACAACTGTAAATCCGACAAGTGCCCCAACACCAATCCAGTACCAGTATGCCTCGGGAAAGAATCCTCGAGACTTCACAACGTTAGTTCCAAGGGTCTCGTTTCCACCTGGCACAATCTGATTTATGAGAGCCGAAGTTAGCATTCATAGGCGGAAAGGATACATGATTGAAGGTGGAATTAGGTATAGAGCCTTACATGATTCCATTTTTTCCCATCGAATTCGTTCACAAGAATTGAATTCACTGAATACATCATCGGCGAAGTCCAGTAACCCCAAATCCACCAGCTTTTCACATCATCTACACCATTAGGCAAAATAAACATGAACGTTAGTTAGTAGATTTGGTTTAACAAGAAAAGAGTTTCTGCAAACACCTAATTAAATCACAAAATATACCTCGTGAAAGGACGAAACCACCCAATGCAAATTGTAAAAGAAGAGCAAATGATCCAAATGTACTCGCAACTCCCATGGTCCTTCCCACTGCCCCAATGAATCTAAACAATCCTGATGCCATCTGGTTTACAACTATGAGCAGCAAGAATTGTTTCAAAAATCTGCAAAAAAAAAAAGAAAAAAAACAATAGTGATTAACAATCGTGGGGGGGAAATAAGTATTAGTTAAGATAGCATAATCACTGGCTTGTGTAGCCTATATATTCTCCGCATACCTTGAAATATTAGGATCAAATCCAATGACATAGTATGTTAAGATCACCCAAAGACCGACTTCAACAAGTGTTACAGGGATTTTGAGGATCCATGAGGGAATTGCATAAGCCCATGAAGGGAAAAAGAGAAGGTCTCTTTGCTTGTAAAAGACGGGAAGCTTGAAAATTGTCATGGCAAGCTCAGACATCCCGTTGAACATAATCATAATCACCACGAAAAAGAGAGCACCAGCATATATTCCTCCATCATCTGTAGTATCTCGTGGCATCTCAGTACGGAAGAAGAGTGTCATTGTTATAAGAGCCATTATCGTAAGCTGACAAGACAGAGGCAAATACAAAGCAAACATTAGAAGGATATGACAAGATGAAGGACTCAAATCAGAATTTCAAATAGACCAACCTGAGAGAACTTGAACATGTAAACAAACGAGTTCCTCTTCATTAGTAGAAGTTCTCTTTCAGTGCAAACCTTCAACAGCTCTTTCTTTCCTATACCATACTTATCATTAGTCAAAGCAGCAGGGTGACATTTGGTCTTGTCAAATGGAGTAGCAAGCTCGTCGCCTAGTTTCCTTCCAACATGAAAAGACTGATATGCCTCAGCAAATTCTTTCGATGTGATAAACCTATAAGGCTCATTCCTCTTTGACCAATATTGCTGTTGATCTTTCTTTGATGTCACCTGCAAAATCAAACTTTCAACATTAGAACCGGTTTTTCATCAATGCTTCTAAACTTTATCATTCTTTGTTTCTTTGCGCAAACGTACTTCTTGCAAGAAGTCGGCCACGCCTTTTCTCTGGGGGCATTTGAATCCCATGGATTCAAAGAACTCGAGCACATCATTACGTGGACCCTGATAAACAATATACCCGTCGGATAACAGGATAATATCATCGAACAGGTTGTAGGTCTCGGGGGCAGGCTGCAACAAAGAAATAACAGCAGTTCCCTTCAAGATTTGAACAGATTGCCTTAAGGAATTCACAATGGAGTATGTTGTGGAACTGTCCAGTCCAGTTGATATTTCATCCATGAAAAGTGCTTTAGCTGGTCCAACAAGCATTTCACCGGTCGTCACACGCTTCTTTTGTCCTCCTGAAATACCCCTTATCATATCATCTCCCACCATAGTATCAGCACAAATATCCAGTCCCAAAATCTGCAGTAGCATATATTCGTTGTTAGAATTCAATCTTTGTTATTTATAATTCACATGGAAAACATGATTGGATATTGTAAGTGTTACCTTAAGAACATAATCTGTGACAACATTGGCTTCTTGTCCTTCTGTTGCTGCAGCCTAAATTCCACAAAACAATACAATGTATGATTACTTTTAACAAAATGAAGGATCATTTTCATAAATGGATTGACAAGTTTCCTAATTAGATGTATCTGCTATGTAATCTTTTCAATTTTCTATTTCCAAAGGTTATAGATTAAATTATTAATATCCTGAGGCCTGGAGCCAAAAAAGACATAATTAATTAAGGAAAAATGACGTTGTACAGCGGCTCTCAAAATAATAGCCAGAAAAAAAAAAAATATATATATATATATATATATATTCTGTATGTTATAAACAAAAATTATATAAATTTATATATTGTTCGGCTACGCAATGTAAATAGTTCCTGGCACGGGCTAAACGTGAAAAAAGCACAATAATTAATACTAATATACACTAAGAAAAAGGACAGTCCGGTACACAAGGCATTCTACGTTCGATGTAGACAGTCTACCCTAATATACACTAATATACACTAACAATTTTTTAAACTATCTGTATAACTTGTCTAGGAAATGGCAAAAAGTCTGTATAATGTCAAAAAACTTTTCATTGTTGTGTATGCGTGTTTCTTTTTTTACTTTTTACGTTTTTACTGTTGTTTCAATCGCAACATTTGAAGTAATCTAAAGTCAATGTTGAAGTATGAATAAGAATAAATTACAACTGCCACTTTGAATTATATAAGGTCGTTTCTCCTTTTGAATCTCTTTCCAATAGCTTTTTGTTTGCTTTTGCTAAATTTCTGTCTCCTACCTCGTGGTTTCTTTAGAGTAGTGAGGTCAAAGGTGTAATATAGTCTTACTTTGTTAGCCACCTTATTGGACCCAAGGAATACTACTATTTAAATATTACTCCACTAAACAGCTGCCCAATAATTTTGTAATAAAAAATTCATTTTTTCTGAACATAGTACGTGTATACTAGTGTGTCGTTTTCTCTATTATTTCTGTGGGGTCTGTTAAGAGATTAATATTTTTCCTTTTGTGGGTTTGAAGATATTTCTACTATTAAATCATTTTCACACTAGTAAACACAGTATAGCTCCAGTCTAACCTTCATATAGATGTCAATATCAGCATCTGGTTTGATATTAGCTGCTTTTTCTCTTCTTGACAGTTCAGCTAACATCTCTGCAAAAATATCCAGAAAAAAACAATTTTATTATTTACTTTAAAATTTCTATTTTAACCAAACAAGAAAAACTATTAGTAAAAGCATTAATAAAAGAAAAAAAAAGGATAATACTAACCAAAACGAGAGCCAACGCCTTGACATCTTGCAGAAAACTCCAAAGTTTCTCTAACAGTCATTTCTCCAATATGCAAATCATGTTGACTAATATAAGCTGCTGTTCTTTGTGGCACAAATTCATGTAATTCATGTCCATTATAAGACACCTTTCCCGTTACCTGATTTTCCAAGAAAATTAAAAAAATAATAAATATTTTTTGTTTATTACGTAGTTATATATGTTTATGTTTCTAGACATAAACATAAACAGAAATTAATCGGACCAGTGTATTTCGAAAAGAAGAAAGATAATTTTACCTTTAGAGCAGGATCAAGTTTTCCAGCCAAAGCTAACAACAAAGTTGTTTTTCCAGAACTAGGAGGTCCCAAAAGTAGAGTCATTCTACAGGGCTTGATAATACCACTAATATCCTTAAGAATAGTGAGTTGCCTCTTTCTACTTGGGAGAATATGCAAAGAATTCAACAATGTCTAGAAACAAAACATAAAAATAAAAAAATTAATTTTTTTGTTAGATTCAACAACCCCTTTAATCAAAACTGTAATCAAATGACAATAAATAAAAAGGAATTAGCATCTTTTTACCTCAACAAAGTTAGTCATGAAGTTCATAAATGTAGGCAAACCTCTGCTTCCCACATATGCATCTGCATCAATATTTAGATGCTCATATCTCACTTCTATTGTTGGCAAATCAATTCCAACCCTGCAAATTTTCAATTTTTTCCAAAAATATAAACATTAATAACAACTCAAAATTAACCCAAAAGAACCCCAACTTAGTTATTCAAAAAGGAATCCAAAATAGGAAAGGAAAATAGACAAAAAACTTATTTCCTTAGTCTCTGAGTTCTGGCAATGAAAAAACCTCGGTAGAGAGCACCACGGAACTAGGATTTAAAACTTAGGGATTCGAAATTCTAGTTCTTATAAGTTATTGTGTTCTAAATTAATAATTTATATATATTTCATAAATGTTTAAGACAAATATAAGATTTGAACTAAAACTACTGAATTCGATCAAATCCTCTATATATGTGCTAGCTCCGCTCCAGCGGAGCAATTTCCTTTCACTAAGACTTATCCTGTGCGAATTTGAATTAATCAAAGAATACAAAGAACTTTATATTTACCTGTCAATTCTGTTCTTGAGTTTCAACAAGAACTTCTCATTATCTTCGTCAGCAACTTTAACAAGTCTCTCAAGCAAGTTCTTTCTTTCTTGCAAACCAAGATCATTGATATCAACTTCAGCAGCAGCACCTTGTGATCCAAATAAAAGACCTTTTCTTAATCTATCAAAAGTTGGAAGTTTTTCAAGAGCAGCCCATTTAAGTGCCTCTTCATCATCTTCATCTCTAGATGAACGTGAGAAAATTTCTACACCATTATTTCTCCATATTGAATTACTATTTGCCCTTAAACTCCCTCTCGTACTTCCTCTTAAACTACTCCCTCGCAAATTACTTAAATTTGCTGGCTCCATCTTGTAACCAAAACACTTAAATCACAACTTAAGACTCAATGCACTAATAATTTTTTATAATCACAAACTTGGATTAAAAAGAAATGAACCTCAATAATCCCAACAATGGGGTGTCAAGAAACTTTTTTCTTTTTTTTTGTATTCTTTTAGAGAGATGTGGTTTTCTCTCTGTTTCAAAATGGTTAAAATGAACAAAAGAATGAAGGCAAAGAAAAGAGTTGCTGTTTGAGTCTAAAGGTAGAGAGGGTTTATATAGTCAGCTATTTCAAAATAGGCGGCTGTTAAATTTGATGAAGGTCAACATAAAAAGAAAAAATAAAAAAGGAAAAGGAAAATTTGTGACTTTAGTCCCTTAGAATTTGATGATTCTGATCTTGGTCCATGTAACGATTGGTTAAGCACATTTAACTTTCAATTAATTGGTATTTGCTTTCTTATCCCTCTAACTGTTAATCTTTACAAATTTACCTAGTAAGTGCAAAACAGTTAAATTATCGATGTGTTATGTTAAATTTATAGTATTCCTACAAATTTGAGAGTAATGTAGAAATACTTTAAATATGAAATACTTCTAGCATAGAAAGACCAAAAACACATATTTGAGCTAATTGAGGGTGAAATGTGCTTGGCCAAATGTATCAAGGACCAAAGTTAAAATTTACTAATGATTGAGAGACCAAAAGTACAATTATGCAAAATAAAATATATGTATTGTATTCATTGAAAATATAAACTACTTTTATTGGAATATTGATTTCTATAAGCATGTGGAGAGTACAGCATAATATTTGAAAACCCCAAATGCCACTTTCTTTGAATCTTCATAATAACCACTTGCTTTAAAAGTGGCGGAGCCACATGCACTAAAGGGGAGTCAATCGATACTCTTTTGCAGAAAATTACACTGTATAGCTGAATAATTTTTTTTAAACATGTATATATACTATATAATGACATCCCTCAATTTCTTGATGAGTTTGTTTCTTTATATTTTAAATTCCCTTAATAAAAATTCTGGTTCCATCACTAACTCCACTTGCTTAGGAGTAGTCTAAAATAATATAAAATAATAAAGAGGAATAAAGCTAATAAATGATGGTGGAAATGGGAAGAAACAATGGATGTATGGGGCATGGGGTCACTGATGACCTAATTGACGGTCTCAACTTGTAACTATACAGTATGAACTTAATGTTGTCGACATTTATTACCTTTATCCAATTTTTTCTACTTGGAGTTGCCTTGTCTTTATTGCATTTGCCTATCATTCTTGAATCTCGATTGACTTATTTCTACGTTCATACAAATGCTTATATTACTTCCGGTTCCAAATATTAATTGTTTTAGCAAATTAAGTTTATTTTGAAAAATAGTGGACAGTTTGAAAAGTCACTTATTTCTAGCTTTAATGTTACGAGTAGTAAAATGGTAATTAGATAAGACAACTAAGGGGAGAAAGTAGTTTATAAAAATATACTTATTAGTAGGGCTAGCCCTTAAAGCTATCAATTTTCTTTTTAAAAATGTAAGAATTCTCAAATCTATAAAAGTTTCAATACAAGCTACATATAGAATTTAATATATTTTAATTTTACCTTGAGTGCATAAAAATTATACTTCTATTACGGATTTAAGCTCTTGTGATTGACTTTTGAGTTACTTATGAATAATTGGATGTACAATTAGGGAAATATTAATAATTTTAATATTATTAAAACTAAAAAATTGGATATACAATTAGGGAAATATTAATCATTCTAATATTAATTAAACCAAAAAAAAAACAAAAAATGAGGGGGGATTT
>MCJB01007668.1:78757-105579 GCA_002018475.1 Nicotiana obtusifolia | reverse complement strand
GGGGGGGGACAAGCCTAAAGCCCATAAAGGGCTGTTAGAAGGCAAAAGGATTAAAAATCCTTATACGAAAAACAGAACAAGTGTTCTGTTCACTCACGAAACAGAGGTTGCTTACTTACGCAGGTAACGGAAAGTTCAGAGTTCTTTACAAATCACTAGTTCTTGAACTTATGTATATAAAATTTTCTATTTTCAATTATTCTACAGTAGTAGTAGGTAAGAATTGAATTGTTAATTCCCTTCTTCCTCTGTATCAACAATAAGTTCCATAGGTGTGAAACTTTAAAATTAATTAAAATGCACTGGTTGTTATAGAGTCAATTGTTTGACGGGTATAAATTGGACCGGGCCCTACATATTGGCTCGAGAAGTTTTGAGGTGAGTTGATATAACCCTTTACTAAAGTGATTAACTCACAAAAGCACGTATACAAGGTGTTTGATGAATTGCATAATAGAGTTAATATGTACTTGATTGGAGCGAGTGAATACCTATTAACTTAGAATTGTTCTGGCCAAGGTTTAAATGAATTATTCTAATATATGTGCATAAATTTTTAGATTTTTGTGTTATTCGTATATGCCATTTTCATGTTGAAAATTCATTAGGAAGCAAGAATCTTTAGAAATACTTTTGAATGCTTATTTCATGCTTTTGTCATGTTTTATATTTAAGGAAACTAGTATGAGTATGTATAGGTTGTTCCAAAAAAGATTTAGATTTGAATGGTCATAAAAGTTGAGAGGTTGATTTAGATCCTAGCGAGGTTACACAGAATAATTTATTATTAAAGTATTTTTGGAAGTATCCTCTATTCTGAGAAGGGGTTATCGTCCAGGCCGATGGTCCTGATCAAGGCGTTGACTTCCTGAAACTACTTGTGCCAAAGTAGGGAGCACACGAGCCGAGGGTCTCGATGCTGAGAATTTTCTTAGCCAGGCTAAGGTATGATACATGAGCGTTGAGAACCACGAAGCGAGTGGCACCTCATAGATTGGGCCTATTCGATCAGGTTGGGATCGAACCTGTGCCGATCACACGGCGACTAAGACAGAAATAAGTCAGGATAGTTAGAACTCCCGAAGCATAAAGTGAAGTTTTTTTTTTTTAGATAAGAAAGAAAATGAAAAGAATTTCTTTTAGAATATTCATAAACTGCTGTTATGCAATTATTTTAGAATTGTTCGTAGAAGCTTTATGTTTTTCATGCATTTAGAATATTTGCTTATAATGTACATTTTATTTAAGTTTCGTCTCATGTCGTTGAGACTCACTGAGTACAATGAATGTTACTGACGTTCTCTTTTGGGAACCTGTGTTGGTCTGCGATACAACATAGGAATCAGCTTTTCAGGTGAGTAGGCTACAAGTTAGGACTTCCCTCATTTCTAGTGCTATTGGTGAGCTTCGCTTTGTTCATGGAATACTCCTTTGAGTCGTCATTATTTAGCTATTTCTTTATTTACTTGGACAACTGGTCAGAAAATCTCATGTCCTGAGTAGTGCATCAGTTTATCAGTAGAGGCTTCATAGACACAGTCAGTGGGTTAAGATTCAGGTATTTTTAGTAATAACTTTACAGTATTTCAGTAGTTACTACGAATAAAGTTTTAGAGTTGGTTTATTTTAGATATTTAAATTAATTAAAAGTATATGGTTAAAGTATTGACTTGTTGCATATAAAGTTTGAGGTTATAATAGTTTTGATAAGCGCAGATGGTTCGCTCGGTCAAATTTAGCGACCAGGTGTCGGTCACGTCTTGTTCAAAAAATGGGCCGTGACAAACGTGGTATCAGAGCCATGTATATGGAGTCCTGGGGGGTCTATGAAGCTGTGTTAGTAGAGTCTTATTTATGGATATAAAGCGCGTCATACTCATAATAAGAGGCTACAAGGATTTAGGAAAAATCTCTTTTTTCTCATACTTTAGATCGTGCAGTAGAGCCTACCTCTAAGAAATTACCTAATATATTCATTTCTCCAAAACTCGCAGAAATTGCTCGTACTCGCAACTCTGACAGCGGCATTCAGGATGCTGCTCAAGAAACTATTGCTATTATTGTGGCTCAAGGTAGAACGAAGAAGGCTTCAACTCAGAAAAGGAAGGCTAAATCCACAGAGTGGGTTTAAGTACCCCGTTTTAAATATGAAGAAGGGGTGGAGCATGATGAGCAAGCACCTCAGGATCCAGTGCCACCCCCAACAACAGTTCCGACTCAGACAGCTATATCTCCAGAGGTGGGTCAGATGTTTAATGCTATCAATAGTGCTATGGAGATGTTTAAAGCATTCATGACCAACCCACGGCCGAGAGAAGAGCTGAGATTCCACCCCAATCAAATAGACAAAATAATTCTTATTCCTCAATAGTGAATGAATTTTTGAAGCTCAGTCCTCCATTTTTCCGTGGTACTATAGTTGATGAAGATCCAATGTTGTGGCTGGAGGGTGTTAAGAAATCCCTTCGAGCGATGAAAGCATTTAATGATGAAGCTACGGAGCTGGCTGCCTACCAGCTTAGAGATGTGGCTGGCGCTTGGTTTGAGATGTGGGAAAAGGAAATAGATGGAGATGATTGTCTGCCTACTTGGGAAGAATTTGAAGAGGCCTTCATTGCCAATTTTATACCAAAAGATGATAGGGAAGCTAAGGCTACAGAGCTTGAGTAGCTCAAGCAAGGGAATAAAAGTGTGCAAGAGTACTACATGAAATTCATAAGTTTGGCTAAGCATACTCCTCACATGGTTAAGATAGAAAAAGAAAAGATCCGCAAGTTTGTTTACAGTTTGGCTTACCGCATTAAGGATACGACATCAGCTGCTGCGGTAGGAATGACAGCTTTCTCCTCTGTTGTGGGTTTTGCCAAGCACTTAGAAAAAGACAGATAACAAATGAGAGAAGAAAAAGAGCATAACAAGAAAGCCCCGACAGCAGGTGGGTTTAGTGATACATCTAATGGAGGAGGAAAGGGTTCCTTCAATAAGGGGTCATTAGCACCAGCTCAGTCCAGTCATCAGTCAGGTGGTGGGTCTTCCTTCAGACGTACTCAAAGTCATGGAAACCAGTCTCGCCAAAATCAGAATTTTAGGACACCATCCTCATATATCCAGAGTCATGTTGAGCAACATTCACAACAACAAGGTCTTTGTAGTACATGTAAGCGGCAACATTCAGGTCAATGCAAGCTCTGGTTCCACGGTTGCTATCATTAAGGAGACAATGGTCATATAAAGGCAAACTACCAAAAGTTGTGACATAATTTCAGTGGGGGATCAACTCGTCCTTCTAGTTCCTCAGCTACAACAGTTGCACCACCTCAGGCTCATGGTTCTCACAATTAGACCGGGCATGAAGCAGGCAGAGGTACAAATCGAGTTACTCAGGGAGGGGGATAACCCCGTTTGTTTGCTGCACTTGATCGTCAGAGTGCAGAGGCATCTCTAAAAGTTATTACAGGTATACTTCTAGTCTACTCATATAATGCTTATGCCATAATTGATCCGGGTTCAACATTTTCGTACGTGACTCCATACTTTACAATTAACCTCGGGCTAGAACCTGAACAACTTAGTGAGCCATCCCTAGTATCTACTCCAGTTATAGAGTCAGTGAAAGCCACAAGAGTCTATAGAGGTTGTATTGTTTTAGTCCAAGGGTCGCAGCACCGAGGCCGATCTCATAGAGTTAGAAATGGTGGATTTTGGTATGATCATGGGTATGGATGGTTGTCTTCCTGCTATGCCATATTAAATTGTCGTGCCAAGATAGTCGGTTCCAATTTCCAAATTAAGAAGTCTTAGAGTGGACGGGTAATTTCGATCGCTTGTAGGTAAGTTTATTTATTACCTTGAGGCACAACGAATGATCGGTAAGGGGTGTCTCGCCTATATATCTCACATCATTAATCCATAATCAAAACCACCAGCTCTTCAGTCTGTTCCAATTGATAGAGAATTTCTAGAAGTTCTCCCAGATGACCTTCCTGGACTTCCTGCTAAAGAATCATAGTCTTTGGCATCGATCTCATGCCAAGCACTCTGCCCATATCTATACCTCCTTATAGGATGACTCCAATAGAACTTAATGAGTTGAGGGAAAAGTTCAAAGACCTTCTCGACAAGGGCTTCATCGGGCCGAGTATTTTACCTTGGGGTGCCCCGATCCTATTTGTCAAGAATAAAGATGGGTCTCTCAGAATGTGCGTCGACTATCGGTAGTTGAATAAAGTTACCATTAAGAACAAGTACCCACTGCCAAGAATTAATGATTTATTTGATCAACTTCAGGGTGCAAAGTACTTTTCAAAGATAGACTTGAGGTCGGGGTACCATCAATTGAGAATAAGAGAAGAGGATATATTTAAAACAGCCTTTAGAACTTGCTACAGGCACTATGAATTTCTAGTAATGTCCTTCGGGTTGACAAATGCTCCAGCTGCATTCATGGACCTCACGAATAGAGTTTTCAAGCCATTCCTTGATACCTTTATAATCGTGTTTATAGACGATATTCTGGTATACTCTAAAGGCAAGGAAGAGCATGCAAAGCACCTCAAGATAGCCTTGTAGTCCCAGAAGGAGAATGAGCTTTATGCCAAGTTTTCAAAATGTGAGTTCTGGTTGCAGTCAGTGGCATTCTTATGTCACGTGGTATCTAGGGAAGGCAAAAAAGTAGACCCTCAGAAGACATAAGCAGTCAAGAACTGGCTAAGGCCAACAACGCCAACGGAAATAAGGAGTTTCTTGGGGTTAGCTGCCTATTATAGAAGGTTTATAGAGGGATTTTCCTCACTTGCAGCTCCATTAACTAAGTTGACTCAGAAAGCAGTTAAGTTCCAGTGGTTAGACACTTGTGAGTAGAGCTTTCAAGAGTTAAAGAAGAGGTTGACCACTTCTCCTGTGTTAACCTTGCCGACATGTTCAGGTGGGTTCACAGTGTATTGTGATGCCTCCAGAGTTGGTCTTGGTTGTGTTCTTATGCAATATGAAAAAGTTACTGCTTATGCTTCCCGGCAATTAAAGAATCATGAGAAGAACTACCCCACACATGACTTGGAGCTTGCAGCAATAGTGTTTGCATTAAAGATATGGCGACACTACCTTTATGGCGAGCATTCTGAAGTGTTTACAGATCACAAAAGCCTCCAGTACATTTTAAAGTAGAAAAATAAAACTTGAGACAGAGAAGGTGGCTCGAGCTATTGAAGGATTATGACATCAGTATCCTTTATCACCCGGGCGAAGCTAATGTGGTAGCAGAAGCACTTAACAGAAAGTCAATGGGCATCTTGGCCCATCTTGCAGTACAAGGTGATCTTTGGGTTGAGAAATTCAAAAACTGGCAAAGGATGGAATTAGATTGGATGAGACCGATGACGGAGGTATAACTGCTTATGCCTTAGCGCAATACTCTCTTCCCGCGCGTGTTAAATCTAAGCAAGATGAGATCCGTACTTGGTGAAGTTAAAAGAAAGAGTGAAACAAAAAAATTACTGCTTTCACTCAAGGAAGTGATGGAGTTTTGAAGTTGAATGATTGGTTCTGTGTGCCTGATGTAGATGGGCTTAGGAAGACCATAATGGAAGAAGTTCACATCTCGACGTACTCTATCCACCCAGGTGCTACCAAAATGTATCTGGACTTGAAAGAGTTGTATTGGTGGAAAGGTATGAAGAAGCAAGGAGCTGATCATGTGGCCAAATATTTGAATTGCCAACAAGTCAAAGCCGAGCATCAGAGCCCTGGTGTCCTAGCTAAGGATATAGAAATTATATAGTGGAAATAAGAGATGATTAATATGGATTTTGTAGTAGGTCTGCCTCGCACATACCATAAGCATGATACAATTTGGGTTATCGTAGACTGACTCACAAAGTCCGCCCATTTCTTACCAGTAAATACGACAGATTCCGCAATGCAATATGCGTAGTTGTACATCAAAGAAATAGTCTGATTGCATGGTACTCCAGTTTCAACCATATTTGACAGAGACCCTCAATTCACGGCTCATTTTTGGTAGGCATTTCAGAAAAGATTAGGTACTTAGGTCAATTTGAGCATCATTTTCCATCCACAGACCGATGGTCAAGCAGAAAGGACCATTTAGACTCTCGAAGATATAATGCGAGCATGTGTTATATATTTTGGAGGTAATTGGGATGATGACTTGCCACTTATATAATTTGGTTACAATAACAGCTATCAGGCCGACATTGGTATGGCTCCTTATAAAGCGTTGTATAGGCGAAGATGTAGGTCTCCAGTGGGTTGGCTTGAACCAGCAGAGGTGCCATCGATTGATCCAGAGTTTGTTTGTGAGGCCTTAGAGAAAGTCCAGCTAATCAGAGAAAGATTGAAAGCAGCTCATAATCGTCAAAAGTCCTATTCTGACAAGAGGCATCGTGACTTAGAGTTCATGGTTGGTGATAAGGTGTTTTTGAAAGTTTCACCAATGAAAGGAGTTATAAGGTTCGGTAAGTAAGGGAAACTTAGTCCTAGGTTTATCGGGTCTTATGAGTTTATAGAAAAGAAGTGAAAAGTGGCTTATGAACTAGCATTGCCCATTGAATTTTCTTTTATTCTTCCTGTCTTTCATGTGTCTATGCTTAGAAAGTACATTCATGATGAGTCGCATATAACACCTGCCGATACCATAGAAGTTAAAGCAGGCTTGACTTATGAAGAGATACCTATAGAAATTCTCGATAGGCAAGTAAGAAAGTTGATAACAAAAGATATAACATCAGTAAAAGTTTTGTGGAGTAATCATGATTCAAAAGAGGCAACGTGGGAGGTCGAGGAAAATATGAGGAAGAAGTATCCTTATTTATTTGAGGAACAAGGTATGTGAACCTAGGTTTGGCTTGTCATTTATATTTCATTTATTAAATATAAGTTAGCAAAAGTTTATGTCCTTGCTAGATTATACTTAGTTGTTGAAGTAATTTAGTTTCTGTCCGAATATATACTTAGTTATTAAATAATTTAGTACCAAGCTGGAGTATGTTTAATTTATTAAAGTGTTTTACTTTTGCTGAAATGTTGTGCTTTAAATTTTGGTTGGTTATTGTGGTACCTCCTTGTCGGAATGGGAGTAATTAGTTTATGAGTTGTGTATGATGCCTGTGAATGGCATGTTATGGTATATTTGGTTGTTGTTGGTGTAGTTGTGGTATTGGTGACATGAATTTTTTTAGATAGTCCAATTTATAAGGGAGTCTCTGCCGAAATTTTTAAAAATTTAGGAAGTTGGCCAAAATTTTGAGTCCCTTGGGAAAGTGAGTAGTGCTAAGAAAACTTATGAAGTTCAAGGAATGATTGCTAGCTTAAGAATAAGGCCCTAGAGACATTCGAGCACGAGTGGTTTTAAGGAGGGAAGATTGTAACACTCCTCAAATCTATGGAAATTTCAAGACACACTAAACATAGAATTTAATTTTTTTTTAATCTTGCCTTGAGTGCATAAAAACTATACTTCTATTACGGATTTAAATCCTTGTGGTTGATTTTTGAGTTACTTCTCTATTTATAAATAATTGGATATATAATTAGAAAATATAAATAATTTTAATATTATTAATTATTAAAAGTAGGTATTATTAATTATTATTTAAGTCCAAATAAAAAAACAAAAAAATAAAAAGGTGAGGGGGGTGGGGGTGGGGGGAACAAGCCTAAAGCCCATAAAGGGCTGTTGGAAGGCAAACAAGTGTTCTCTTCACTCACGAATCAGAGAACTATGAAACAGAGGTTGCTTACTCGCGCAAGCAGCGGAAAGTTTTGGGGTTCTTTACAAATTATTCGTTCTTGAACTCAGATATATAAAATTTTCTATTGTCAATCATTCAATAGTAGTAGTAGGTATGAATTGGATTGTTAATTCACTTCTTTCTCTGTATCAACAGTAAGTTCCATGTTTAGGTGTGAAACTTTAAAATTAATTAAAATGCAGTGGTTGTTGTAGACTCAATTGTTTGACGGGTATAAATTAGATTGGGGACTACGTATTGGCTCAAGGACTTTTGAGGTGAGTTGATGTAACGCTTTACTAAATCAGTTTAACTCACAAAAGCACGCATACAAGGTGTCTGATGAATTGCTTAAAAGAGTTAATATATACTGAATTGGAGTGAGTGAGTACCTATTAACTTAGAATTGTTCTAGCTAAAATTTAGATGAATTTTTCTAATATATGTGCATAAATTTTTTCAGACTTTTGTGTTATTCTCATATACCATTTTCATGTTGAATATTCATGAAGAAACAATAATCTTTAGAAATACTTTTGAATGTTTATTTCATGCTTTTTCCATGCATTACATTTAAGGATACCGGCATGAGTATGTATAGGTTATTCTAGAAAAGATTTAGACTTGAATGGTCAAGAAAGTTGAAAAGTTGATTTAGATCCTAGCGAAGTCATACAGAATAATTTATTATTAATGTATTTTTTAGAGTATCCTCTATTCTGAGAAGGGATCATCATCCAGGCCGAGGGTCTTGATCAAGGCGTTGACTTCCTGAAACTACTTGTGCCAAAGTAGGGAGCACACAAGCCAAGGGTCTCGTTGCTGAGAATTTACTTAGCCAGGCTAAGGTATGATACATGAGCGTTGAGAACCATGAAGCGAGTGGCACCTCGTGTATTGGGCCTATTCGATCAGGTTGGGATTGAACCCGTGCCGATCACATGGTGACTAAGATAGAAATAAGTCACGATAGTTGGAATTCCCGAAGCATATACTGAAGTAACTTTTTTAGATAAGAAAGAAAAAGAAAAGAATTTCTTTTAGAATATTCATAAACTGTTGTTATGCAATTATTTTAGATTTGTTCGTAGAAGCTTTATGTTTTTCATGCATTTAAAATGTTTGCTTGTAATGTATATTTTATTTTCGTCCCTTGTCGTTGAGACTCACTGAGTATAATGGATGGTACTAACATTATTTTTTGGGAATATGCGTTAGTCTGCGGTACAACGTAGGAACCAGTTTTGCAAGCGAGCAAGCTACAAGTTAGGACTTCTCTCATTTCTAGTGCTATTGGTGAGCTCCGCTTTTGTTCGTGCAGTACTCCTTTGAGTCGTCAATATTTAGCTATTTCTTCGTTTACTTGGCGAACTGGCCATAAAATCTCATGTCCTGAGCATTGCGTCAGTTTATCAGTAGAGGCTTTATAGACACAGTCGGTGGGTTAAGATTCAGGTGTTTTTGATAATAACTTTGCAGTATTTTAGTAGTTACTACGAATAAAGTTTTGGAGTTGATTTATTGTAGATATTCAAATTAATTAAAAGTATTTGATTAAAGTATTGCCTTGTTGCATATAGAGTTTAAGGTTATAATAGTTTTGATAAGCGCAGATGGTTTGCTCGGTCAAATTTAGCGACCGGGTGCCGGTCACGGCTTGTTCAGAAAATGAGCCGTGACAAACTTGTTATCAGACCCAAACTTATAGAGTCCTACGGGGTCTATGAAGCCATGTCAGTAGAGTCTTATTTATGGGTATGAAGCGCGCCATACTTATAAATAGGAGGCTACAAGCATTTAAGAAAAATCTCATTTTTTTCTCATACTTTAGATCGTGCAGTAGAACCTACCTCTAAGAAATTGTCTAATGTATTCGTTTCTCCAAAACTCACAGAAATGGCTCGTACTCGCAACTCTGACACCGACACTGAAGAAGTTTCTCAAGAAACTATTGCTATTGTTGTGGCTCAAGGTAGAACTAAGAAGGCTTCAACTTAGAAATGAAATGGTAAATCCACAAAGTGGGTTCAAGTACCCTGGGTTGAACATGAAGAAGGGGTGGAGCATGATGAGAAAGTACCTCAAGAAACAATGCCACCCCCAACAACAGTTCCGACTCAGACAGCTATATCTCTAGAGGTGGGTCAGATGTTTAATGATGTCAACAGTGATATGGAGATGTTTAAAGCCTTCATGGCCAACCAGAACGAGAGAAGAGCTGAGATTCCACCTCAATCAAATAGACAGAACAATTCTAAGTCCTCAAGAGTGAAAGAACTTTTGAAGCTCAGCCCTCCATTGTTCCGTGGTACTATAGTTAATGAAGATCCAATATTGTGGCTGGAGGGTGTCAAGAAATCCCTTCAAGCTATGAAGGCATTCGATGATGAAGCTGTGGAGCTGGCTGCTTTCCAGTTTAGGGATGCAGGAAAAGGAAAGAGATAAAGACTGATATTATTTACTGAATGGAGTATTAAATCACGTAATAATATAAGGAATAATTTGTTTTCCCAAGGGATGTCAACCTAATGTTAGCCCCCCGTTTGGCCATCGATTTTGTCAAGTTTTTTTCAAAATTTTTTTTGCAAAATCACTTTGTTTATAAACTTTATTTATATTTTGACAGATTTTGAAAATAAAATTTTTAAATTCCAAAACTAGCTCTACACCTACTTTAGCTCAAAATATTATCTTTGAATGTTTTAACTATTTCAAAAATTACTCCAATCTTTTATATTTTATATAAAAAAAACACATTATCTATGACCCAATTCATCCACCGGCTAGTTAACTTTGTTATTCGCATGGAAGCCATTTACTTTTGACCAATTACACGTTGAGAATTTGAGATTAACCAACTAATAATGGCAAGTTCCAACAAGTTAATCAGTTTCAAAAATCTCCTAATGAATCAATAATAACTTTCCCATGTGCTTAACCCCAGTGCGGCTCTCTTCTTTATTTTGTACAAGACTTCTAGAAGATAATCATTGTGTATACCATACCTTACTGGGTCAAGTTTTAAGGAAGCTAAAAGGATTAATTTTAAAATAAAAAAGCACTTATTTTAAAGAAGTAAAGTATTTAATCAAGTTTTTAAGAAAAAAATAAATGTTTTCGAAGAGAAAAAAAAAAATAACTTTTTTCCTGAAGCACTTTTGAAAACTTTCTAGCACAATAGTTGTTCCAATATTAAAATTATATTTTTCAAATTGATTATACAAATACAAACTGTTACTCTTTAAAATTATTTTTTTGAAAAATACTTAAAATAAAAAGCACTTTTGAAATTAAGCAAATTTTTGAAAATTTGGTCAAACAAACTAAGAAACAAACGTTCCAGAAGTCTAAATTATCACATTATTAATTATAGTAGCATAAGGATTATAAAATTCAGTCAATAGTTCCACTAAAACTTTTTTTTGAAAAACATAATATAATACTACTATTTTAAGTATCTCATCCTATTTGACCAAATTATTTCTCCGAATTTAAAGTTCGGCAGACTAGAATTCCGATCCCCTTTTGTTTTTACTTTTAATATCGTAAAAAATCAAATTAATTAAATCAGTTTCGGGAAGACTGTCAGTTTTAAGTGACATTTCTTTGTCCTTTTTAATTGGAAATGGATGATATTTGGTCCTTTCGCGTTTTGTTAAGTTGGAAAACAAATAAGTGAGTAGGTCCAAGTGGATGTATGTTTTGTAACTTTCGAATAGTCACGAGAATTATATTAATATCCAAAAAAAAAAAGAAGGACGAAGAATTAGTCGACGTGGTGGATGGATATTTTCCTCTCTTCTAACTTGGAAATTGTATGTGTTCTTGTTTTTACGTGCAATAACAGGCGTATTCAGACTTAGAATTTGACGCGTTTGGCTACTTGGCCCGAAACTCTGCCCGACCCGACGATGACATCATTGCCGGTCTCAACTTGTATGCTAGTTTAAAGTAGGATCTTCTTTTGTCGACATTTATTACCTTTATTCCTTATCTTTTATTGCATTTGCCTATCATTCTTGAATCTTGATTCACTTATTTCTATGTTCATACAAATGCATAAAGAATTTACTAAAAGAAGTACCCTCCCCGCGGTGAAAAAAGTAGAAAAATATTTTCGTTTGTACCTTTTTACTTGTCGTGTTTCATTTTTAGAGTCAGTTTGATTATTTTTTGAAATTAAATTAAATTATATTAATTTAATATTTTAAAATTAAAATTTTAATATTTAAGAACTATACGAAAAGTAATATAAATTGCAATTCTTCTCATATCAATATGATTAAAGAAAGTATAAATTCCTTTCACATGAATGCTTGTACTACCCCTAGTTTTAAATATTAGTTATTTTATCAAACTGAATTTATCTGAAAAATAGTTGACGCTTTATTAAAAGAAAAATGTCATTAATAGTTCTTTTCTGAATTTACCTATAGTATTTTAATTAGAAAAGTATTAATTAAGTAAAGACAATCAAGAGAAAATAAAGGATAATTTGGATAATACTTTAATGATTTTTTTTTTTTTGATAAATAAAGAAACTCTTAACCACGTATATTTGTACATCACAAAACACAACCAAAAAAAAAAAAAAAAAAAAAAAAAAAAAAAAAAAAAAAGATTTGGACAGCTGCACAAACCTGCTAATTCCCAGCAAACTTCTAACTAAGATATTCTTGTACTACACTATTACATCAGCTCAAAATCTAAGTAGGATAGAAATTAAAGTGTTCCATGCCTCTTTGCCAGTCTACTCTTCATGCCTCCCTAACAGTAAATTTTTGGTATGGCAAGTATTTTCTGCTTGTTCTGAAATAATCACATATTTCTCTCTTACCAAATAAGATACATCTACTAATGTTATTCGAAAGATTTTTTCGAAGGACTATGCAAAAATCTATGGCATTCTAGACGAATTTTATATCGACAAAATACGAAAGAGATGCTGAGTATATAAGTAAACAGGTCTTAGACTTTAGTGACGCGTTTTAAAGTCGTGCGGGCCTAGATCCAAAGCAGACAATATCACTAGCGAGCTGGGTTGTTACAGGTTGATATCAAAGCCCTAAATTATTCCTGTAACTATTGAAGCACACATCGATAGTAGAATTTCAATTATGCTTATGTAGTCGGCCATTTTCATAATCTTGATTTTGTGAGGACATAATAGAATATGTCTTTTCTTCTTTCTTATTCCTATGTACGTGTGTGGCAATTAGAGTCAAATAGCTTAATCTATAACTGTTTATTTTGTTCCTATATGGCTTGGACCAATCATTAATAATAGAATTTGGCTAGAGGTTCTAAGACATCAAATATTGCCAATGGACAGACAACCATCTCCCAAAAAAGAAAGATTAAGACCTTGATGTATATAATGGATATGCACGAGAAGAATAGGCGATAGAAAAGGGCTCCAGAGTCCTTGCACGTAGAAGATGGTAGGGAACAAAGATATTTCCTTAAATAGAGTTCCAAAAGTTGAAACTACCAAGTTTACTATCTGATTGATCGGAATTTCCTCAGAGGTTTTTAACGGGAAAAAGAACTCAAAAGCATTACAAGCTCTAGGATGTTCTAGCAAGAAGTATGTGGTGCTAATAACTTACAGATCAGAGAACATGACCAATTTATGCTATAAGCCAGTCCGATGAACAAAACATGATCAATTTATAGTATTAGAGTCATTCCGCGTGCAACTTTGAATGAAGGTGGGGCAAACCTCAGCGAGAACGTTGAGTCCTTACGGTAGAGTGTATGTGACACCCTAAGCGAATCCAACATCGACAAAGGAGAGATGATGGGTGTATAAGTAGACATACCTTAGACTTTAGTGATGCGTGTTAAAGTCGTGCGGACCTAGATCTAAAGCGGACAATATCACTAGCGGACTGAACTATTACAAAAAGTTAAAAGACAAATAATATGAATTGAATAATATAAAATAAAAGAGTTATGCCATAATAATATAAGGAATATATTGCTTTTTATATATTTGTATTTATTTATTTCAATTTCCAATTTAAAGGACGAACAAGACTAATTGAAGACTTTGTTAGGAAGCGTTTTATTATCTATGCATGGAAAAAAGGAAAACAGCTTTTCCCAGGGATGTCAACTAAATATCACAGGAAAGTCCTGAAAGGCTGAACTATATATTCTGTTTTCTACTCTTTGATGAGCTTTGTTATTCGCATAAATGGGACGGCATTTATATTTGACCAATTAACATTGAGAATTTGAGATTAATTAATTAATAATTGCTTAGTCAATCAATTTCAGAATCCTAATGAATAAATAAATAACTTATCCATGTGCTCTTTTAATATTTTGTACAAGACTTCTAGAAGATAATCATATTGTGCACAATAGTTTACTAAGAAAATAAGGGTTCCTAAGTCTATATACAAACCACACCATTAGTATATTACTAGCATAAGGATTATAAAATTCAGTCAATAATTCCACCAAAATTATTATGTAATTACATACAATACTAGGGTCTCGGAGTACTACTTTACGCAGCTCGTCCTATTTGAGCTAGTAACTATTATTCCGAATTAAAAATTCAAGCAGACTAGCTCCCAGCCCCCTTTTCTTTTTATCTTTAACATCATTGTAAATCAAACCAACTGTGTATCAGTTTCAAAATGACCTTTCTTCCTCTCTTTTTTTGTTTTTGTTTTTTGGAAGTGGATGAAATTTGGGCCTTTCCCTTTCTTCTGAGTTGGAAAAGAAAGATGTTAAAATAAGTAAAAGTTTCCAAAGAAAAAAAAAAGCCGGAAATATAATACTACATAAACCACAATCTTTTCACATTATATTCAAATTAATTTTGTCTAAATTAAAGCTTAAAAGAAGAAGAAGAATGGGTCCTAGTGGAAGTATTTTTTGTAAGTTTCAATAGATTATAATTAAAATCCATTTATGACCAAACAGAATAAAAAAGGAATGAATAAGAATTAGTCCTACTGGTAGATATATATATATATTTTCCTTTTCCTCCAGGCGTAGAATTTTCTTGTTTTCTTTGATATAGAGATGATTGATGTGAAAAGGAAAAAGGCCATAGCTAAAGAGAAGTAAATTTTGCTAATTAATGATAGCGAAAACTCTCTCCCAAACTCTACAACTGCTCACTTATTGAGAAACAGAAGATCATTGCTCATCAGAATAGTTGCTATGCCTAACGGCTATTCTTAACTACACCAGACTAGAAAATATGTACAACAACGATAAGCCCACCTATCGGCTTAGACTAAACTGGATAATGTTTAATACAATGATAAGCTCATTAAACCAACTTATAAATGACTTATCTATATGCTTGCTAAATTTTTTTAAAAAAGACTAAGATTTGGAGCCTGCGCGTCAAAACTCCTAATAGATTGTTAGGATTTTAGTTCAAATTGTATCGTAACATTAAATCAAATTGTTCACAAGCCTTGAGAGAATTGTTAGAATTTTAATACAAATTGTATCATAACTTTGGAATAAATTATTTGCAAATCCTGATAGATTGTCAAAAGCTCTGATGGATGAGCAAATCTTGTCTAGCCACAAGTTCCGACGGATTATCAAGACTAGCATAATCGCGTCATAATTTTGGTACAAATAATTATTAACATATCTTGACAAATTGTCAGTACTTGTCTAGCTCAAAAATATTCAGTAAGGGTGTTCTTCAATTTACATCACCTAACCAATTCCAACCACAAATATTCAATGTTCTTCAATTTTGTACAGTACATACGAAAAAAAATGGATAATAATGAGTAGAAGAAGAAGAAAAAAGAAAAGATATGATAATGCATCTCTATTTGCAAAACTTTTTAAAATGGGAACAAACATTAAATGGGTGTCAGGGGGAAAGAAGTTTCTTGTAAATTAACATCAACTGTAAGTCATAATTTAATCACTCTCAACTCGGTTTCGCTTAAGTCCTTCTCCCTTATTGCATTTATCATTAATTCACATGTATTAAAATAATCATGTTTAATCAATTTAGAATTTAAAAATAAGTTAATTTGTATTCTAACTAATTTGAACTTAAAAATCTAGTAATAATCAGCTCCTCTTTTTATGTACACAATTTCAAGGGCATTTTCATTTTAACACACACCAACTGTATATAAACATCAGTTTCAATACTACTTATATTCATACAAATAATAACTTATTTATTGAATTAGATTAGCTAAAAGTGCTTTCCACCGTTTGATGCTTATCCGTTATTTCCAGTGAACAGAATAAAGTTAAACTTAACCAGCAATGAGCACAAGACTCAAATACATTTTGTAATTTTCTCTAAATTTTGCAATCCTTTTCAAAATCAATTGAAAAATGCTTTTTAGAAGATGGGATAAAAATACAAAAATATTCTCCAATAACTATTTCCTCTGCCAAGAAACGACTTGAAGAAAACCATTTGTCTGTTACGTTCACAATTAAGTTGACTTGTTCATAACAAAGACCATCCCTTTCATTATTTTCTTAAGACTTGACTTTTTGACCCATCATTTTATTCTATAGTATACTTAATTAAGGATTTTTCCAGTCTTAAATTTCTTTCTTTCTTTATTTTCTTGGTCTATCTGGATATATAGAAGCTTCTTCTGGTCAATTTGACCAACATAAACCTGTAAAGTCGTTCCCAAAATTTGTGGAAACAAAATATTATGTGCCAGTCTAAAAGAATAGGCAGAGTTTGTCAAAAGGCTTTGCTTTTTCCAACCTCCAAGAAAATGGTTTTGTGGGTCAAAATAAGATCAGTTTCATGTCGTAATAATCACTCTTTAAATTCTGTCTCAAATAAAAGTTTTTTACTTTTAGAAACAAAAAAATACCATTACTGAAGTAGTGAGTATTTATGAGACTTGCGAATTCGTTGAAACTTCAGATGATCCTGACCAAGTAGAAATGAAAAACAAAAAAGAAGAAAAGTCAAAAAAGTTTGATTTAATGTACCTATATTATTATACCTATGTAACAAAAGTACTAGTCGTATTCCAGCTAATTTCCATAACAAATTATTGTAAGAAAATACAGTTTTTTCATATATTACCCATTTTTAAAAGCCTAAACCCAATTTCTTTACCCATTGGAGCTAATCTGACCCATTTTTTTGTATCAAGTCAGCTTATAAATAACCATCCTCCTTTCCCATTCACTCCTTAATGATTTTTGAATCTTAAATGCAATTCCGAACTTTGAAAATATAGGGATTGTAGTGTTGGGATTAGTAATGCAGTGATTAGTAATGCACGTATTACTAATATAGGGATCGTAGTGTTGGGATTATTTTTTATTAAGTGTTTGATTCATTGTATTAAAAATTAGCTTGTGTTTGGTTTAAAACTGCACACAATCTTTTTTTACAATTATACCCTTAAATATTCTTCTTTCTGTATATAAAGAAATTTAGGAAAAGGGTTTGAGGGGCAGTTTAGCAATTTCAGGGTCTTATCCAGGTAAAGTTAATGCAGGGATTAGTAATCCCTTGGTTTTCTTGGTATTAGCTAAGCCCTCCTATGAGGTATAAGTAATCCATGTATTAGGTATGCATAAATTGAATTGAGTAACCAAACATTGTATTGGACGGATTAAATTTTTATACAGAAATTATTTTACTTAGTACTTCCTACCAAACCACCCCTTAGTTGTCAGATTGGACGATGACTTAACGATGATGAGATTGAAAATCAAACATATGGGCCCACTATATTCAACAACAGAAAATTAGAAATAGATGTGAAATCACGATGAGAGCACCCTCTCTACACTCCCCTTGTTTAATATCATTAATCTTATAGTTAAATTAATACCATTGGTTTATAATCTTCTTGTAGTGTCACGACGAGGTCAAAAAGTGAACTTAATTTTCATGGACAATAGGATTGGAGGACTGCGTACGTAAATTTGAAAATTATAGATTCGACGCCAATAAGAAAGATGATGGAAGAGTGATATAATCACAAATTAACTTATCTTATACATATAATATAATATTTGCGTTTTACTGTAATGTATATTAGGAACTAGATGTAAAATGCTCAAAGCATGAACTCAATACTGACAAATTTATCTCATGAAATTAAAATACATTTAGAGTGTGTTTGGTGTGACGGAAAATATGAAAAATATTTTCTAAACGAGTGGTTTTATCACTTATTTTTTCTTATTTGGTTGGTGAGTAAAAAGCTTTTTTCGGAAAATATTTTCTAGTGTTTGGTTACAGAGTAAAAAATATCTTTTTAGAAAAAAAAAAATTTATGCTACTTTCCTTACCCCCCTTCCCCCGAGTCCCCAAGCTTCCTTGTTCCCCCATCCCCCATGCTATCCAACGTTTTCAGGACTCTATTTTCTTCAAGAATTTAATTATTCCTCAAAAGAACTAATGTACTGCTTTATTTTTTTATGCAAAAAATAACGTTGAAATTTGTGCTCCATACCCAAAAAGAAAATACTCTTTTTTTGGTTGAAAAAGAAAGTGATCTTTCTAAAACATGAAAATAAAATACCTTTTTTGTTGAAATTGAAAGAAAATACTTTTTCTCCATCATGAAAAGAAAATACTCATTTTGTAATGTTTCTATATCATGAAAAGAATATATTTTTTTATTGAAATGAAAGAAAATATATTTTACTACATCATTTTATTAAAACGAAAGAAAATAATTTTTCTACGTCATGAAAAGAAAGTACTTTTTTTGTTAATATAAAAAATATATATTCTTATATCATGAAAAGAAAATATTCATTTGTGAAATGAGAAAAAAAATTATATATAACATCAAAAAAAATACTATAAATAATATATTTTTTTAGGGTGGGATAGGGGTGAGGGGATGGTGGGGTGGAGTAGGTGAGGGTGTGGGGGTCGGAGGGGATGGAGAATAGGGTAGGAAAGAGGTTTAAAAAGAGTTTTAAAAAATACTTTCTTTTTTTTTACAGGAAAAATATTTTTCTCCAATTAAAGAAAAATACATTCATGAGGAAAAAAATTTTCAAAACATTTAAGTCAACCAAACATAAAAAAATTAAAAAATATTTTCCTCCGTATCAAACACACCCTTAATAGTGTTGATTTGCCACGGTTGTGCCATATGAAGGCTGTCATATTATTTTCAGGATTGCAAATTCTACTTTTTGTGGATGACAACTGGTAAATATCTTCGGGTGATCGAATGATGTAAAAATTCTTTAAGCGATAAGTTTATATAAATCAAATTCAATATTCTAATTATATATAGATAAGGAGTGAGAATAAACCTTTTTAGGCGTTGCACTGCTAAAGCAGTCGGCATAACATTTAGTTCCTGTAATTAAAGATTTTCTCCAGATCTTAGCAGGCTTAATTAACCTAATTAATTTACCTGCTCGAAAAGTTAGCATTGCGCACTGTCTTCCACTCTTGAGTGGATCACTTTTGGTTCCATTATGAAGCAAACAATTGCAAAAATGCGAAAACAAATCCGCAAGTTTGGGACAAGAAAACCGATAAAATGTTAAAAAACTACAAAAAAGATGTCAGACACTGACAGTACTGTCACGTTCTTAGTTGTTAACTAAGTATACGTGCGGCACTTGACAATTTGCTCACGATCTTACACAACTTGCTTACTTTCTTGCTATGCCAAGTCAGTCTTACTACACTTAAGATCACGGTAGAAAGAACACAAGAGAATTATTAAAGGAAGCTTTGTATTAGAGAGAACTTGAATTGTTTTCTTGGTTAATTACAAATGGATGACCCCTTTATATACGGATCTCCTAGGGGCTAGAGTGTAAATATTAATTGTTACACAAATCCTTAATATTTATAAAATAAGGGCTTTCTCTAGAATTCTCTATAAGCCTAGAAGATTCCAAGAACTTTCCTAACAAATCCATAGGGATCTAGGATCTTCCAAAGAAAATGTCCATACTTTTCTAGAATCTTCTCACAAATGCTAGCCTTCCTCCTATGTAAGCTTCCACATGGCTTTAATATAAGCTAAATGGCACCTATGTGGCATGATGACATGGCGGGTCATCACACTCTCCCCCACCTAATGTTGCGACGACCCGACGCAATGCTGCCGCATAAACTCTCGGATCTTATCTTTGAATTTCCATAAGTCTTCAAATCGTTCCCATGTGCCCTCCTCCGGTGATTGCCCCTTCCAATGGACGAGGAACATAGCGGTGGCTTTTTGCCCTTGGCCTGGTAATCCATGATAGCCTCAATCTCCCTACCACGTGAGGAGGTGATAGTCATAGGCGCTCGACTTGATTGGCCCCTACTCGGGTCATCCTTATCTTCATGATATGGCTTAAGCATGCTACCATGGAAGACAGGGTAGATCTTAAGATACGATGGCATGTCAAGCTAGTATGAGATCTTACCTACCTTGACGATGATCTTAAATGGCCCCTCATACTTGCGAATCAGATTCTGATGCATGCCCCAGAGTGCCTTGAACTGTCTTGGGTTAAACTTTACCATGATCTTGTCCCCAACTCTATAGTCCGTGGGACACCGCTTACGGTCCACAAACTTCTTCATCTTCTTAGCTGCCCTATCCAAGTAAGACTTAGCAGTGTCAAGCTGCTCCTCCCATCCTTTGGCCATATGATAAGCCCCCAAACTCTTTCCCTTGAACGCGGCTAGTAATAAATATGGAGTTTGTGGCTGTTGGCCTGTGGCTAACTCAAATGGTGTCCGCCCCGTGGACTCACTCTGCTGCAAGTTATAAGATAATTGGGCGATGTCTAGGAGCCTCACCTAATCTTTCTGATGCGCGCTTACATAATGCCTCAAGTAGCATTCTAGTATGGCATTGACCCGTTCCGTTTGTCCATCCTTCTGTGGGTGGAAACTAGTGGAAAAGTGCAGTTCCGTACCAAGTATGTTGAGTAATTCTCTCCAAAAGTTTCTAGTAAAACCGGGGTCTCGATCACTGATAATATGCCTTGGTAAGTCCCAATACTTCACCATGTTCTTAAAGAATAGTTTGGCGGCTTCCTTGGCAGTGCAACCTGGTGAGGCGGGCATGAAGATGGCATATTTGGAAAATCTATCCATTACCACCATAATAGTACCATAACTGTCGGACTTTGGTAGGCAAGTGATAAAGTCCATAGTCACGCTCTCAGGAAGTTCTGCAACTAGTAGTGGCTCCAAAAGTCCTCCGGGTTTTTGTTGCTCAACCTTGTCTTGTTGACCGACAAGATAAGTCTGCACATAACACTCTATGCCATCTCGCATGTGTGGCCAATAGTAGACTGACTCAACCAAGGCCCTAGTGCAACGTTGGCCTGGATGACCAGCCCACATTGTGTCATGACTCTCCCTTATGATCTGTCGTCTAATGTCTCCAAACTTAGGCACGTAGACCCACCGACTTGTGGTAAGCAGTAGGCCGTCTTGGACCTAAAAACATCTCGTATTGCCCTGGTTGGCTAACTCGATAAGTTGTTTGGCTGCTGGATCATGCTGCATGCCTTCTTTTATAGCCTCACGAATGTCCCATCTTGTTGAAGTGATTGCAGCAAGTTCGGCTTTCCGGCTTAAGGCATCGGCTATAACGTTACCTTTGCTCGTCTTATACTCCAGCACATAATCAAATTCGGACAAGAAATCCTGCCACCTAGCCTGTTTTAGCGTGAGCTTCTTCTGCGTCTGAAAGTAGCTAGTAGCTTCATTGTCTCTTGACCATGAACCTTGACCCGAGCAAATAATGTCGCCATGTACGAAGGCAATGCACAATGGCAGTCATCTCCTTCTCTTGCACCATGTAACGCAGCTCCGTTTCATTTAACTTGCAGATCTCAAATGCTATAAGATACTTATCCTGCATCAAGACACTCCCAATGGCAAAATCTGAAGCATCTGTGTGCACCTCAAATGTCTTGGAAAAGTCAGGGCCTTTGAACGCCTTTTGATAATGCTCCGTCCAAACCCATGGCTTGTTCTTCTTTAGCAACTCAGTCATTGGTGCGGCTTTTGCTGAGTAGCCACTGGTGAACCGAAGATAGTAGTTAACAAGGCCAAGAAAGGATCTTAACTCAGTTACCTTTATAGGTGCCTACTACTCCTGGATAGCACGTACCTTAGCCTCGTATATGCATAACTTGCCATTGCTAATAACATGGCCTAAGAAGTGCACCTTTGATTGTGCAAACTCGCATTTCTCCCTCTTGATGTATAGCTCGTTCTCCCCCAAGACTTGGAAAACCTTCCTTAAGTGATCCATGTGCTCCTCCAAGGTATTGCTGTAGATGACTATGTCAAACTAGGTAGACTACCACGAACTGATCAAGGTAGGGATGGAAAATCTTGTTCATAAGGTTGCAAAATGTTGCCAGTGCATTGGTTAAGCCGAAGGGCGTCACCAACCACTCAAAAGCTCCATATCTCGTTACACATGCTATCTTCGGCTCATCCCCTTCTACAATGCGAACTTGGTAGAAGCCCTTGCGAAGATCCACCTTGGTAAAGTACTTGGCTTGCCCAAGTCTATCAAACAAGTCAGCAATGAGCGGGATCGGGTACTTATTCTTTACTGTGACCTTATTAAGTGCTCGGTAATCTATGCACAAGCGCAATGATCATCCTTCTTCTTTTAGAGCAATACTGGTGCGCCGAAAGGTGCCTTTGATGGCCGAATGTGACCATCATCTAGTAACTCTTTCAATTGTTTCCTGAGCTCCTCTAGCTCGGGCGGTGCCATATGATATGGGGCAAATGCGGGTGGCGTAGCCCCTGGCTCCAACTCAATCTTGTGATCCACCTCTCGCCTAGGCTGCAAGTTCTTAAGCAACTCCTCAGGCATGACATCTTTGTTTTCCTCAAGCAATTTCTCTATGCAAGGCGGCAATGTCTCTTGAAAACTCTTGTCTTCCTCCAGACTTGCGATGGTTGCCACGAACGTCGGCTCCCCCTTCTTGATCCCCCTTGACAACCTGCATGGCTGAAAGTTATGCTTGGATCTATCTGCGTGGCATAGTCATTATAGGTACCATGCAAGATCCTTCTCGCTCCATAACCAAGAGACGTTGGAGGTAGGGGCCGATCAAAGTATGACAATGTCTAAAGAACTCTTGCCCTAATATGATATCAAAGATATCCATAGTGGTTACGGTGAAATTTGTCATACCTTTCCAAGTTCTCAATTTAACACCAACTCCATTAGCTCCCCCACGAGCATTTTATACCTCGACATTCACGTCTTGACGCAAGAGTTGGTTAGAGCAAGCTTTAATTCTAGTCTCTTTGCGACAGCCTCAGTCATGAAATTATGAGTTGCTCCAGTATCCACCATTGCACGAGCAGGCTTGTTGTTGATGGTGAGATCCACGTACTAATTGCCATTTCGGTAGGTTGGATAGATTGCTTTGTGACAGCACCGCATCATCCGATCATACCCAACTGTGTGGTTTTTGAACTCTCTCTCTGCGGCTGCTCCTTCTGTTCACGGACCATGGCGTTGAGACTCATTAGGTCGGGACAATTCCTGAAGTTGTGCGGCCCTCCGCATATTTAATATCCCTTCTTCTCTCCCTACGCCTTCTTCTCGGCGTAGCCCTGACGGCCACTCGACTTTTTGGAATCTTGAGTCTTGTAGTATTGTAGTTGTATCTCCTTGCCTTTGCCACTGTCTCCCCTACCTTTGACATTGTTAAACTTTGATTCTTTGCCTTTGCCTTTGTCGTGCTTGTCATGCCTGAAATCCATCAATGATTTGGCCTCCACTATAGCTTAGTCTATATTTGTGACTTGTCGGTGTTGCAACTCCTACTTAGCCCAATTTTGCAACCCGTCCATGAAGTGGAACAATAAGTCATCATTGGTTAGGTTGGAGATTTGAAGCATAAGGGTAGTGAACTCCTTGACATAGACACGTATACTCCCTGTTTGCTTCAACTCTCTAAGCTTGCGCCTTGCCTCGTACAAGACATTGTTTGGAAAGGATTGTCGCTTGAACTCGGCTTTGAACTGATCCCACGTGCTAACAGTACACAGACCTTTATCCACGTCGGCCATCTTCCTTCTCCACCATACCATGGCACTCTCTGAGAGGTACAACACTGCAATGTTGATCATGGCCTCGTCGTCCCTCACTTTGCAGTGTTGAGCATCACGAACACCTTTGAACACCGGGGGCTTGGGAGCCTCGATCTTGGCCTCCCTCGTCATCACAACATTGTTGGCTGCCTCGGTCACACCAGCACTAACATGCTCCTTGAGTGACTCTATCTTTGCCTTCACAGCATCGATAGTACTCAAAGCCTCCATGAGTCTGCAATCTAAGGCAGTGATGGTTTGCCTTAGTTCCATCTCGGTTTGTGTACGTCCCTCCATGTCATTTTGGATACTCTCAATCTCTTTAAGAGTGTTCCCCTCAAGAACGCTAAGGGTGCCTTCAACCTTTCCCAAGCGTTGGCCAAAGATCTCCACGGCGTCCATCCCCGCGTTCATCTTCATCACCCACTCTTTACCGAGCGAGATTTCCTCGGGCAGGACCTCCACTTCATCCTCGGTCGCCTCAGTGGCAGATGGTTCTCAGGATGTAAGCCCTTCGTTTGACACAACCTCGGGTGGCACCTCATGGCTCTTGTTGGTGGCATTCCTTTTTTTGTTACGGCCGTTCTTGCCAGTAGCATCTTGGATGACGTTGGCTTGGGTGTTGGCAGCGTAATTTCTCCGTCGTTCGCCATTCCCTTAGTTGCAACCTTTGCTCTGATACCACGTTGTCACGTCCTTAGTCGTTAACTAAGTACACATGCGGCACTTGATAATTTGCTCATGATCTTGCACAACTTGCTCACATTCTTGCTATGCCAAGTCAGCCTTACTACACTCAATATCTCTAAGAGAATGGTAGAAAGAACACAAGAGAATTGTTAAAGGAAGCTTTGAATTAGAGAGAACTTGAATTGTTTTCTTGGTGAATTACAAATGGATGGCCCCCTTTATATACTAGTCTCCTAGGGGCTAGAGTATAAATATTAATTGTTATACAAGTCCTTAATATTTACAAGATAAAGGCTTTCTTTAGAATTCTCTACAAGCCTAGAAGATTCCAAGGACTTTCCTAGCAAATCCATAGGAATCTAGATCTACTAAAGAAAATGTCCATACTTTTCTAGAATCTTCTCACAAATGCTAGCCTTCCTCCTATGTAAGCTTTCATATGGCTTTAATATATGCCAAATGGCACCTATGTGGCATGATGGCATGGCGGGTCATCACATTACACTTATATAATGCAGACTGCAAGGTATGGCACTCATTCAAAGTGAAAGGTAGCTATGGATAATGTTGATTAAAAAATAAACATTATTGCAAATAATTTGGATTATATTGGAATGAATGATTTCAAACGTCGTTTATTTTTCATTAAGGGGTCCACATGCGGAATATTCAAACAAAGTGTGCTTGATACACACACACACACACACACACATATATATATATATATATATTTATATATATATATATATATATATTATGTGATGATTTAAATATTTATTTATATGAATGAACAATAAAATTTAATTAATGAGAGAGATTTTATATATAATAATACAATAATCATCTAAATGCCGAAAAATATTATTACATTAACATAATACATGAATTTAAAATAAAACGATATCATAAAAACTTACACAATTGATCAATTTTGTCATGTTAGTTAGATAATTATGTATATAGTTTAAAAGTATTTAATGTGATGGTATCTTAAATAATCCTTCTTTGTGGACAATATTTTTTTGTGTATGTTTCGTTCTAATGCTTTGGTTGCTCTGCCTTAACCAGAACTCTTGTTGTCGATCTTGATATCCCTCTTGAAAGTGCAACATACAGTTGATCGTGCAAGAAAATATATTGCGATAGATATAGTCCAATATTTAGGATGTCTGTCCTTGTCCTTTATTTATTATATTTGTAAAACATAAACATATTAAAAATTATTTTCACACAAATCTAAAAGGATATTCCTTAGTTGCGAAAGACGAAAGTCGAATTCACGTATAAGAATATACTTAGGAGCACATGGACCAGTATTATAATTTTTGCATGTATAACGTTATTGTCAAAACTTTTATATACCATATGCGCGCTACTATATAAGCTATTCGACGTATCTAAATTTTTCTGTAGCATGACGAGCATATTTTTCTTCAAAATCAACCTATATACAGTGGAAGACCAATTTTAACTTAGTTTATTATATACGGTGACACCAACATACGTAAGAAATAATAAACTTGACAACAAACATATATGCTAGAAGGCCATTTGGTATTAAAGCATTCAAGTATTCTTCTTGCTAGTAATTATTGGAATCATTTTCTGCTGAGTCAAAAACAGAAATATATTTTTTTTTACTATAAAATTTTGCAATAAACTTTATATTTAGTTGATCAAAATATTCATTTAGACTAGCTAAGATATCTTTTTAACTCTATCATACGATTTGCACAAATTGCGTTTTAATCTAATTTCTCTTATTAAATGCACAACTATTACCATTGGGATTGATAACCAAGTGTTCAGGAAGAACCAAATCATCTTTTATTGGATGCTCTTATTCATTTCCGACACAAAACAAGAAGGCACTGAATACTGGATCTGTTCTTACTTTATATTTCTTGTCATTTGATTCTTTTTCATTTGAGGCCAGAAGTATAACTTTGGCAAGCTAGCTTTTATAATCTCTGCTTTACTTAATTTTGGAATGGTAATACTTGACATAAATTATCTTCCAAACCATTAATTTTTGACCAAATGGTCCATTAGTATCCAAATATATCTCTAGAACTTGGGCAATTATTTCGATCGTTTGACATTTAGGATATGTTTGGTACGAAGGAAAATATTTTGCTAGAAAATGTTTTCATGTAAAATGAGTGATTTTATCACTTATTTTCCCTTGTTTGTTTGGTGAATGAAAAACTTTTTTCAAAAAATATTTTCTAGCGTTTGGTTAGAGAGTAAAAAAAATTTTAGAAAAATAATTTTTTAAGCTACTATCCTCACCCCCTTTCCCCAAGTCCCTATATTTCTTATGCTATCCCCCCCCC
>MCJB01007668.1:59869-73141 GCA_002018475.1 Nicotiana obtusifolia | reverse complement strand
GCTCGGCTCGTCCAGTGAGACTATTCGAACATAATTGTCGATTTAATTTCCTAATCACGATAATTAGGGTCAAAAGTTACTTTAGTGTAATAGAGGCGCGCCATACAATTAATAACGACCACCCATGGCCCTCTTACTTAATAAAAGTCAAATTAGAATGAGTAGGTTCCGACGTCTCAAATTTTAGCAACTCGCTTCTAGACGTGATTAATTACGTTGTCACTATGGGTACGGTTCCCGTGACATAGTGACAATACGAATTTCGGGGTTGCCTTTTAGGTGACTCGATTTTAATAATGTTTGAATAATAAAAGCTTTAAAACTAGTTTGAGGCGTGCCATACTAAATGAAAATTACAAACATATGGCCCTCATTAATTAAACACTTAAAAAACCGAGGCGTGCTATTCAGTAAATTTCATGGCCCTCGAAAAGTTAAAAACGCGTAGCTGCTTTAGGCGCGTTATTTTAATAATTGAATTTCCTAAACTTGGGTGCGCATTTATGTGACCCAAATCTAAAATCCCGATGTTTAATTAAAAGATGTTACAAATTACGGGTGCATTTATGTGACGTGATTCGTGACATATTTTGATTAGCATTGCAATTCTCCAATAATTTTAAAAGGCGAAAAAGTGGAATAAAGTGAAATGCACTATAGGCTAATAACAAGTATTAAAATTAGATAATAAAGTCGATTGTGACAATAAGCGACCGTGCTAAAACCACGGAACCCGAGGGTGCCTAACACCTTCCCCCGGGTTAACAGAATTCCTTACTTAGAATTCTGGTTCGCAGACTTCTTTATGAAAGTCGAACTTGTCCTCGATCTAGGGATAAAACCGGTGACTTGGAACGCCAATTTAAATTTCCAAGTGGCGACTCTGAAAATAATTCAATAATCCCATTTCGATCAATGTCACTTTAATTGGAAAAACTCGTTTTTATACATTTCCTCTCCTGGGGAGTGTACGAGAAGAGGTGTGACAACATACGTAAGAAATAATAAACTTGACAACAAACATATATGGTAAAAGGCCGTTTGGTATTAAAGTATTTAAGTATTCTTCTTAGTAGTAATTATTGGTATCATTTTCTGCTGAGTCACAAACAAAATACTATTTTGTTTTTTGCTATAAAATTTTTCAATCAACCTTTTATTTAGTTGATCAACATTTTCATTTCTGCTAGCTAAGATGATTTTTTAATTCTATCATGCAATTTGCACAAATTACGTTTTAATCTGATGATAGAAATGTTTCTCTTATTAAATGCATACTATTACCATTGGGATTGATAACCAAGTGTTCAGAAAGAACCAAACCATTTTTTATTGGATGCTCTTATTTGTTTCCAACACAAAGCAAGAAGACACTGAATACTGAATCTCTTCTTACTTTATATTTCTTGTCAGTTGAATCTTTTTTATTCGAGGCCGGAAGTATAACTTTGGCAAGCAGCTTTTACAATCTGTGCTTTTGTCGATTTTGGAACTAATGGTAGTACTTGATATAAGTTACCTCCCAGAACATTATTTTTTCATCAAATGGTTCATTAATATCCAATATATCTCTAGAACTCTATTTGACACTTAGCCATAAATTCTTCATCCCATATTATTAATTTGCTTTCATTATAAATTTATCACCATTGCTCTGCTTTGATATTTTTGTGATGTTTATTTAAGTTGTTTGAGGAGGTATATCGAATCTAAAGTGGTGGCCTCACAATAAAATGTGGTACACCACTTGCTATTATTGCTAATAGTATCATGCCTCTTGATATTATATTTGTTAATAATGTATGGCATAGAAATATTATTTCGATTCCGCCGGACGCATCTACAAAGAATAATCCCGTTATAGCAGAGTCAACTCTTTTTAATATAGTCTTGAAAGCTTATTTTTTTTTAGGATTTAGCTTTGATTTTGTTTCCTCAGACTCTTGTATATCATTTTGATTATTAATTATATATTAACCTTTCTACCTTGTGTTCTAATGCTCTTTTTGAAATTAATTTATGTACCCTAAGATTTTTTTAACGTGAATCAGAATTTTACTCATGTGATGAATTTAAAAAATAATTGAATTGAATTCTCCTTCTAATTAATTAATTAAAAGATTTAATTATTTGATTTTAACATAAAAAATAATTTATTCTATATTGATTCAGATCTTAATATTAGTTCATCTCATGTTTTGAATATTTAATCTTAATAATAATTTTATCCACCATAAATTTTATTTTCAAAGAGTAAAAGATTGATATGACATTTCACTTTTAGATCTTTATGTCTATAGAATCATTAGTGGTATTGATTCTTACCAACCATTTCTTTTCTCTTTCTCACACATTTATATTCTTAAATATTTTCTTAGTTGTTGTCTAATGATTGTGTATTTTTAATATTATACAAAAAATTAATAAAAAATACTATTTGAGTAGGAAAATAGTTCAAATATAATATAAAAATACATTATCGTGGGGATATTTTTTTTCTCAATGTCAATATTACTTTTATTTTCTTGGTACTGGACATTATGGAGTGGTAATGTATTGCAAATACGGATGATTCTGGTGAAAAACCTTCCTATATATTCTTAATAAGAATTTAATAGATAAATTTTATTAATTTTAAAATCTTTAATATTAAAAATAGCATAGAAGGTACTGCAGTCTAAAAAATAATTTATTACAGTTATGCCCTTTCCCTATGAGTTCTTCCGTTTAATATTTTAGGGCTATTTTGGTATATTAATATTATATTTATGCTTTTATAATAATATAAGCTCTCCTTTTTCTAAATGAATCTGGACAATATAATACGTTCTCAAATTAAATTAGTAATCGAACATTATAATACGTTTTCAAATTAAATTAGTAATAGGAATTTCTAAGAGGTATATCTTAAAAGTAATGGCATTACATGACTAAAGATATTTACTTCAATTTTATATGAATTAGACATCCGAAAAGTAATTATATTAATAGGATTCCTAAAGGTAATCACATAGTATTCCTAACGTGTAGTATTATATCCTAAAACTAATAGGATTATAAGGCTAATATCTTGAATTCCGCTTATATCCTTTTACGATGAGTTATTATGCTTAACATTATAAGGTTATTTTTGTAAACCGACATTGTATTCAGGTAAACCTATATATATATCCCCATATATATATATATATATATATATATAATATCCTAAAGAATGCACACAATCAAGAAGACTATTCTCAACAAAGTGATTTGACATGAAAGCAACGTTCTTGTGAGGTGTGACTCAACTATCCCAACTTAAAATAAACGACCACTTGAAATTATCATCCTCAAGTAATTACTTAGATTAAACGATCATCTATTTCATAATTTAAAACTAAAAGATGACTCTCTTATTTCTTGACACATTATTCTACTTGTTAATAATTAGTAATATTATTTAACACTTGAGAGACCAAAAAGGAAAAGATCTTTCTTTAACCCTTGATGTCAATTACAGCAAGAGTAGTACTATGTATTATATTGAACATCCTTGCCTTTTATCACTGTCAACGTCAAGAGTGGTTTTGTGGAGTACTGTGTTATGTACTGCGCGAGAAGGGCAATGATCAATTCTAGTATAAGACTATATAAAATGACATAGATTTAATACTACATAAAACAACAGAGACTTAGGGTGTGTTTGAGTGGAGTTTCAATTTTTTCATATTTGATTGGTTTAATATTTTAAAGAATATTTTTTATGTGAATACATTTTTCTCTAATACTGGAAAAATGACTTTCATATTACAAGAGAAGAAAAAATATTTTTCGAAACTCTCCAACTAATGATTTCAATCCTCCCTCGGTAATTCCATACAACACCTCAACCCCCACTTCACTCCCACTCCTCGCCCCCCTCCGACCCCAATTTGTTTAGATCATATATTAATGTTCTTGGGACAATATTTTTTACTCACTAACAAACACAAAAAATTACGTATTTTCGTGAAAAATATTTTCCAGAGCACACCCTTAACCATGCTTTTCCTCTCTCTAATTTGACTTATTTTTTATTTCGGGATTCCACAAAATAGGACGACATCATACAACGGTCTCTTTGTCCGTCCAACTAGTGAAGATTTTCAAGCCAGTGGGAATAGGATAGTACTGTTTTTTCGCTAAGCACCAGAACTTAATTACCTGAAATTACCTGTACTGTCCCACTAATCATCAAATTAATTAACCAAAAGAGTTCTGTGTTAGAAACGGCAAATTTTGCATTAAATACAAATTAGTTAATATTCTTTTTTCTTGATCAAATCCAACTGCTCCTTCTGCTCTAAAGTAAATACTCCTTTCGATTATTTTTGTTTGTCTATATTGACTTTGCACACCTCTTAAAAAATAATAAATAAAATACATAATTTATCATGATAATCATATTAATTAGTGTATAGTCTTAATATAATTTGAAAAATAATTTGGAATGAGTGATTGATGCTAAGGGCAAAACAGAAAAAATAAATTATTTTTCTCTTGATATGCAAAAATAAATAAGTAAGAATAAAAATCTATTTTTAAAATAATAAACAAATAAAGCTGAACGGAGGGAGTAATTTTTTCTTAACTATATTTGAGTAAATATCTCAAAATATCTTTTTTGAAATATAAAAAAGTTAAGAAGTGATCATTGTACTTTTGGCAAAAAGAATACTGCCTTTTCTCCGTAGTTTATCAAATCGTTTTTCAATCACTGCAAAGGACGACATTCTGTGCGATCCTAGGAAGAAGAGAGAGAAATTCTGAGAGGATTATATTTGATGAACCATTATCAAGACTATATAAAAACACGCGCGCATATATATATATATATATATATATATATATATATATATATATATATGTATATGTATGTCTATTGATCGGAAAGCTTTTTAGTAATAGTCAAAGGCACATGAGTTGGATATAAGTCAAAAACAGAAACAAAAAGATTAATCAAACAAGGAGTGCTGCAATATTTTTGACGCACCCAAATGTTCAATTATTTGTCATATCTGTGTGTATTATATTGTTTGCAAGACGTCCCCACCAAAACTTTAGAGCAGAATTAGTGTTGGGCGACTCATCAACCTGTCCCAATTAATAAAATAAACTATGAAATGACATAATAATAATAATAATGTTATGTTTAACGAATAATTAAGTAATTAAACATGTCCAAATTCCAAACCACAACTGTAAATACGCTAGGGCGACTAGGTTTTATAATTCAGTGGCTATTTGGCTATATTCATTTCAATTTTCTATTGGGTAACTAACCATTTGCGGAATACTCCGAGCCTAGTTGGAGTGGTGGACCGGTTAATGTTACAAAGTCCTTTCAAGGAAATTAATTTATCTGCTAAATTATCAATCTTAAATCTTCATTAACTCTAATCCAACTGCAGTACTCAAAGTTTTTCCTCTTTAATTTCTGCATTCTTGAAGCTGAATTTTTAGGTTATGAGATAGTTTATTGCCAAGAAGTCAGAATTCGAGTTACCTGTAATATCACGTTAAACATCTCTTAACTTAACTTTTTAACCAGTAATACTTGGCTACTCCTTATTCTTTTTAATTAACCAAGCGACAAAGTAATTGGTATTCTTTTAGTGTTTTTAGCAACTTGTTACTTAATTATACATCATTAATTAATTAGATCGCATATCTACTCTAATCTAGACCTTATTGTGCAACTCTTAAATGTCTAAGCTAAGGTATGTGATACATTTATTAGCTTGCTCTTAATTCAACGTACGTGATGACTATTTGCAATCAAGACAACTTAAAGAAAAATCACTGGCGAAAGCGTCCACGTTCGAGTGATCTCATTGTTAGAAGTTGGATTACCTGCATTTAATGTATTCGTATAGAAGCTTCTATCTTATGTTATTATTATATACAGTTAATTTTTGAACCAAATAACGCTCACTATCACATGCTTACTATACACATTATTCACATATAAAAATTCCACTGTAATAAAGTACACATACAACACGTATATGTTCCATGTTGTCGTCAATAATTTAAGGCAACCCTAAGAAAGAAGTAGTGCAATAGTCATTGTTAATCGAAAGAATCAAGTGATACCAATTAGTAGTTGCCAACATGTTGTAGTCATGCATTTTAGGTTTCATATTTTGTAAAAGTTCTCTTAATTTAATTTTGTGAGAAATTTATATTCCAGTTAAAAAATACAGCAAGCTTCTATTACTTTTTATTTTTACTTCTTCTTTTTACTAGTTTAAATGGTAATCCCAACTTGGTTGAGATTGCTGCTTAATTTTTGTTGACGTAACAGTAGGAGATTTACATCCACCTCAGCGCAAGAGTCTTCTTATCCCTCTTGTTCTTCTTCTCATTTTTATTTTCTTTCTTTTTCTTTGGTAAACAATTGCTAATTTAAATCTATAAGATGTGTATAAAAAAAGTGTTTGAGAATTTAAATCTAGATGGGTAGTATAGTAGTAAACGCGCTATATTGCACCTTAGCGGAATAAGATTCGAATCCTTTTACTCCTGATTATGAACACTCAAACAATATGTCGAGAACAATCTAACGACTACAAAGAAAGCAGTCAAAATGGTATAAATATTTAATTGGAACAATATATTGATCAGGTATTATAGTGAAAGAATTAGACAGGACAAGTATAAGGGGCGTCTATAAAAGAGCATGCTCCATAATTATAGTGTCCCAATGTCAAACGATCACCAGTGTGCCCATCCTTGTTTATTACTTAATTGTGAAGTGAAAGGTGACGAACAATTCCATTTCCATTTCATATTTATTGAAATTAATTCTTTTGGTTTCTATATAACTCCAGTCACTTCATAAGTAGCAACTTAAACCTAAGTTTCTCCAAGTATTAGTGAATAAATGTAAAAGTTAAATTTCTTTAAACTTTTACTCCCTTCATTAATATTGGCAGGTTTCGAGGTACGAAATGTTAGCACTTTAAAGATCAGTGAAGATTCAAGAACCAACTTCTAATTTTCATTTGAGATAACATCTAGTTCTATAAATTCACCATTATTATAGTTAAAAAAATTGTTAAGAATTATTGCAATATTGTAGATTTGTAGTGAAGAAAATTTTGAATCCACAAATAGTGATAGTATGATTTAAAACGGATATAAGGAATACCTATTTTCTGTACATGGATCTTCACTATAAAATCAGTTGACGCGCGGATATTAATACTTTTTGTTTTTATTATTATTATTATTATTATTATTATTATTATTATTATTATTATTATTATTATTATTATTATTTTTCAATGCAGTTAACAGCTCAACCATTTTTCTGAAAGATTTTCTTTCATAGCTGTGTAATATAACCTTTAAGGTTGATATTTTTTCCGACATTTTTTATCACTTCACTTTTCTGCCATTTTTCTCTAAGATATTATACATAATTTTCTTGAAGTTCAAACAGATTTTAGATTTAAGGACATCATGTAGGAAGAAATAAGCTAGGAAGTCCTGTAAGTTTTGAATTTTGATGCGCCTACTTTTGAGTAGCTGAATTAGTCTTATGAGCTGAGCTAGGTGAAGAGTGGGCTTATACCCAATCATATTGGGCAAGATTACTTTTAGCTCGTGGCAGGAATTATTTATATTCGATAGTCATAAAAGTGCATAATATATATATATATATATATATATATATATATATATATATAAAATAATTTTTGGGCTATTATTCTGAAAACGGCTATACAATGTCATTTTTCCAGTTCTATTCACATTTTTTTTATTGGGTTTGATCGATACAAATATTTCCACAAACAATAGAGTTATTTATTAGTTTTTTTTTGGTTCCGGTCCAACTAATCCGGATTCGAGCAATTGTTTTAGTAACTGAGCACTTGTTACTAATACGAGCAATTTGTTTAGTTAACTAAGCACTTTATACTAATATGAGCAATTTGCTTAGTTAACTAAGCACTTGTTACTAATAACAAGCGATATGCTATTCTTAGAGTTTTGCTGTTGTTTTACGAAAGAGGCAGTTTGTAACTTTTTCCAAAAGAATTACGTTATACTGACTTGTAGCAAGTAACAAGTGCTAGCTGTTTGTAGCAAGTCTATTCTAATAACATGGAAAATAAATGAAATAACTTGTTATAACTAGATAATCACTTTATAGAGTAATTTTTTTACAATATTTGTGTATATATAGAGCTCGTTCGGTTAGCTAACTAAAAGCAAGTACTTTAAGATGCTATTAACTATTTTCACAAATAAACAGTTGTAGTTTTGTATACTAAAAATGACGTCGGATGGTCCTTTTTAATACCACCTTTTAAATTTTGATCCTATTAAGAAAAATCTTTAAAAAATAGCCTATGGCAGAACTTGAAGCGCGCTGGTTAAAATTGTGGGAAGCAGTCGTCTATCAATCGCTCGAATTTCGGAAGCACCAGGAATTTAGCTACAATGCTGACAAATTCTAGTGAATATTAGAACTTTGCCACTAATCCTGACAATCACCATAACTTACTGAAATTCTAGCTAGCTTGCTATAAAATTTGACCCTGCATTATTTTTCACAACTTCTATTATCGAGGTCGAAAGAAAAATACCAACATATCCTTTTTGTGACAATCTCCCTGTGTATATCTAAGAGTTGCGGTATAAAATGGGCCCAAAAACTAAATTACAGAAATGGACTGGACTTACTATCTTGCTTAAAAAAAAGGGAAAATACCAACTATATTCATTTCTAAGTAGCTTATTATAAAAATTGATTAATTCATAAAATATTACTAATATTAGCCAAAAGCTATTTGTAAGCAAAAAAGGTCAAATTTTTACTTTCTTTTGAGTGAGTTTTATTAGAATAGATTTGGTACATCTTAAGGAACTTGAATCTCAGTTTTGGGATGATTTGGTAGAGTTTTGAGCTGATTTGAATTGAGAATTCGAAGTAATATATGAACATGAAAAAATGATAGGTGTGTCACACTGTGTATCACTTGTGTATCTCATATGTATCATATTTATATCAAATGTGTATCACATATATCTATGTATACCTGCGTGTGAGATACATGCGTGATACATGTGTCGTAGAAGAATTTTCTTGAACTCGATTTTAACTACGAATTTTGATACCAAATCAGTCCAAATCACCTCCAATCTTCCTAAAATTTTGTATATTGACTCATCTATATATTTTCACTGAATCTCAACTATACCCATTGAAAGAAGTCCTTTTTCACTTAAATTTTTGAAATCTTGTATATATATAGATATATATATTTATATTTCATCACCTTATTTATTACCTCAACCATGAAATTTTCTTTCAGTATTGCATCTAATGTTGCTAATCACGCTTAAAATATAAAAGGATATCTTTGTGTGTAATTGAACCTTATATCTTTGGAATTTTAATTTTTATATGTGCTTGACTAGTTTTAATAAGTGTATAATTAACAACCAGAGGTTTGTAGGTTTGGACTTTTTCGGGACATCTCAAAAAAAAAAAAAAAAATAGAGAGTTCACTCACACTATAAAATATATATGGATTTCAACACATAAATAAGAAGTGTTTAAGCTCAGCCAAAACGCTTTCATACGATTTCCAAGCCGCAAATGGAATTGTCGAAGCACAGAGCAACAACATCAAATCTTGGGTTGCCCAATGATTCAGAATCAGTGCCAGTTCTTCCCCAAGAGCTAATATTTGAAATACTCCTAAGGCTACCTGTGAAAACCTTGCTGCAGATGAGGTGTGTTTCTAAATCTTGGCTCTCTCTAATATCAAGTCCTCAGTTCGTCAAAACCCATCTAAAACTTTCAGCCAATAATCAAGATTTTACTTACCATAGCCTTCTTTTTAGAAACTTCGAGATTGACAATAGCTTGACTTTATACACTTACTCTCTTTACCCAACTATGTATGAAGTACCTCAACATATCCCTACTGAGCTTGATTTTGCTTGTGAAGATACGTTTGGTGACAGATATAGAATTTTGGGTTCGTGTGATGGGTTGTTCTGTATTTGTCGTGATTTTGAGAATCTGTTTCTCTGGAATCCATCTACAAGAAAGTTAAAAGAATTGCCATCTACAGGAATTAATGTGTTGCGCGATAGTGAGGGTATTGATTTTTCTTATGGATTTGGTTATACTGAGTGTCAAAGTGATTACAGAGTTGTAGAAATTGTGCGCAATGAAAACAGTAATCGTTACAATGTTAGTGTTTATAGTTTAAGAACTAATTCTTGGAAAAGGATTCAAGAGTACCCGAGTATTATCTTCTGGGATCATTCTGGTAAATTTGTAAATGGGAAACTTCATTGGAGCGCTGAAGATCGTGTTAGTGATGGGAATTCCACATGGTTTATTTCTTCATTCAACCTTGCAGATGAGACATTTGGAAATGTAGCCTTGCCCAACCCAAATGGTAAATTTTATGACTGTGAAATAGGGTCTTCAGGAGGTAATCTATGTTTATTTTGTTACGAAGAATTGAAGACGGATGTGTGGATAATGAAGGAGTATGATGTTTCAGAGTCATGGACCAAGGTGGTTTCGATCCCCACAAAAAACTATGACGCTTGGCCAATTTTCATCTCCCAAAATAATGAAATTTTAGTGCATGAATCTAGAAGCTTAGTGTGGTATAATTCAAGAGACAACACTTTCATGCGTCCTGAGGTTCGGATACGTTGTGATTCTGCAAACAACCTTGGTTTGTACAGTGAAAGTCTTGTTTCTCCAAATTTTGTAGAGGAACCTACGGATCAATGAGTGAAAGGGTGGAAATTCGTGCTATAGTCTTCTAGGTCTAGTGCATAATGAAGAACTAACAAAAATTTCTCTGTGAATGATTCTTGAGATTTAGCAAAGAGTGGAACAAAATTGTGGCATGACGTAGTCAGTGTAAAATTTGGTTGGAGGCAGACAGCCAGACTTTACTCTATATACTGGCTGTATAGTAGCATCTTTTTCTTGATTTTTCAATCTCAGTGGTGTCAATGGTACTTGCTTTGGTCGAAGATCTTTTAAAGGTAGCTTATTTTTCTTTTTTTTTTTGTTCTTTGCGGCTTCTGCATTACAAAATTACAAAATTTGGGAATGCTGCTTATGTTTGATTTTTATGGTGGAGAAAAGCGAAAGGCTTGGCGCGTTAAGAATTTACTATGAATAGATATCTCTTTTTTGTACAAGTGCACTTATATTCCTGGGTTTAAGGATGAGTAAGTGTTGCTTACTGTTGTAGATCTGGCATTTGCCTTCTTTTAATGCTTTATGCGAGGATGGGGCATCCTTGGTCGAGTTGGTCCCAAATTATCTCTCCCCCCTCTTAAAAAAGCGATCTTTTGTTTGGTATTAGAAACCCTTTGCTGCACCTTTTACCAAAGAATTTGCAATAGGAAAGATTACTTTGCATTGAATAGTTTTACTGCATTAAAACAATCTTTTAAAACAACATTACAACAATTTAAAAATTACACATTTGCATTGTTGGTAAAGCTTGTGGTCTTCTTTGTTTCAACAACCTCTTTTGATCTTCTCATTTAGTTTATACAGTGATTATATTGCTCTATAGGGGTATTCAATTTAATTCCTAGTTAATAGCATGGATAGTTATCATTTGAAAAGGAATACTGTGCTTAAAGCGAATAGTTTATTCAGACAGTTTAAAGTTGAAACGAAGAGTAAGACATCAATGGCCATTTTCTAATGGTATTTGATGTTAATTTGAGAACATGACTTGAAGATTTGTATGAATAGATGGGATAAGCACTATATATCTTGTTTTTGAGCGATTTTAATAATTGACTTTAAGACTGAAGTTTCAAACGCAACTTGGTATAGGGTTTGGATTTTGGAAAGATTTTGTTGGTTTCAAAACTAAGCTGGAACTGTATTGAAATGGTGTGAAACAGTTTTGCTTCACTTTTTTGAATTCTAAACAAGTTGAAATACATGTTCAACTATCGTAAATGGGAAGAACAAAAGATGAGTTTCAGAACTCATGGCAATGAGCCAATTCGTAAAAGGAAATCTGGAAAAGCTGTTTCCCAGATAAAGATGTCCTAAGCAGGAAAGATTTGTAAAATGCTACTGAACTTTCCTCACTTCAGTTATTTTACTATATCTGTTGTTACTGCGTGTTGCTTGTGGTCCTTTTCATTTTGTCCTTGAGCCGAGGGTGTTTGGAAACAGTCTCTCTACCTTCACAGGGTAGGGGTAACGTCTGCGTACACACTACCCTCCCCACACCCCACTTGTCGGATTATACTGGGTATGTTGTTGTTGTTGTTGTTGTTAGTGAACTTTTCCTCACCATAGGCTTCTTTTTACAAGCTTTCTTGAGGATAGACTTCACTTTTAACGCTTGCTCTCTTTATGCAATTATGTATCAAGAATCTCCCCATATACCTAATGAGCTTGATTTTCCTTGCAAAGAGCCATTTGCTGACTATAGAATTATGGGGTCCTGTGACGGGTTGTTCTTATCTCTTGATTTTAAAGATATATCTTTATGGAATCCATCTACAAGAAAGTTTGGATAATTTTCCCTTTTCAGGAAGCAAGGTGCATTATAGTTTGTATTTGCTTATGGTTTTGGTTATAATGAGTGACAAGATGATTACAAAGTTGTAGAAGTAGAAAACAAGTAGGTGAACAAAAGTAGCTTTTTAGAATGATAAAATAGAGCATCATTTCCGGCTATCATTGCCGCTGTGACCTATAGGTCACAGATGCAAGCCGTAGAACCAGCCACTGATACTCGCATCAGGTTAAGCTGTCCACATCACACTTCTTTGGGTGCGGCACTTCCCGCGGCCCTGCGTGAACGCGGGATACTTCGTGCACCAGGTTGTCCTTTAGCTGTCATTGACGTGATGATTCAAACACAATGCGGTGCCGAACAACCTTATCAAGGGCAGCACAACATTAGGATTTGGAATTTGATGTTGTCATTTTGCCAGTTCTTTCAAGCTACTGAAATCAGATGGGAGGAGTTTATATAGTAATGCTGCAAGGAATCAGCAATTTTCTATCAGTTCATAGTACTACATCATAGTCAATTTGGGACAAATTGAGTTTCATTACAAGATGCATCACAAGTACCCCTTCTCAGTTGACAGTGTGTGAGTACATTGGCTCTTGTTCCTCTTAGTGGCCTCAGTGATAATATCTGCTTTTGTTAAAGGTCATTTGACCAAATAGCTTCTCTATTTTGGACTTTTTTTGTTCTTTTTGGGGGTGGGGTG
>MCJB01007668.1:27053-53469 GCA_002018475.1 Nicotiana obtusifolia | reverse complement strand
GGTGGGGGTTGGGGTGGTGGGAGGTGGGTTGGGGGTGGGCGGGAAGTTCTAATTTTATTACTTTTTAATTATTTTGATCTTTGTAAGTATTATAAGATGAAAACTATCAAATAAAATTCTGAATTCAAATTGAGGAAAGAAATCATTTGGCATGAATTGACATTTATTTCAAAACATAAGATAATTTTTATGTACGCTTGTTTAAAAGTTGAGAATATTGCAAAGATATGGGTCAATTTGGATGGATTGAGTTACAACTCATCGTTTAGCCATCTTGACCCAGCCAATCTTAACCTAAGTGAACTTTGGACAGAGTTGGACAAAGACCTATTTAATGAGTCAGCTCATCTTGACCAGCCCAAACAACCCATTTGCCACCCCTAGTAAGGAGAAAAGATAGTAATTTTGCTATTCACATGATTTGTATGCTATTTTCATACATGTAATTTAAAAATAATTTAGTTAAAGCTTCAAGATTGAAACAAGGTGCTTAAAAAAGGGCAGTCTAATGCACCAAGCTTAAAAAAAAAAAGAGGTGCTTAAGGGGGATCTCATTGAGCTCGTTACAATATCTCATAATAAGCCTTTCAAGCTGGGGAAAAGATTCCTCTGAGGCATCCCACCTTGAGATACGTAATTAAGAACCTTAATTTCAAGTCTAGAAAACTTGATATCTCCCAAGCACCACTCTTCCGACTTATAAGGGAACTCATCTACTCTGAGATACTATAGATTTGGTAGTCCTGCAATCAAGTATAGGCTTCTTATTGCATAAGGCCCTTTAAGTGTCAACTTGCTCAGATTTGAAGGCAAGTGAAACTCGGGTAAAACATTGCTACCACCATAGAAAAAATCAAGTGCTGGGTTAAACCTTCTAATTTGGGACTATAAGTACGATTCTCTGCAAACCAATGAATGCCACGAGTACCAGTTCCAAGTTCTTGAAGATTCGGACACCTCTGTAATAATGCATCTACACCATCAGCTGCTTCAAGTGACAATAATATAAGTAGCCTTAGGACCCTCAAATTTTCCAACTTACAGGTTTGTTCAAAACCCCCAAAGAAATTAAATCTACATTGTCCCAAGTCAACATGCCTTAGCTTTTCCATTTTCCAAAAGGTTGCTGGTAAGAATATATACTATATTCTCGATATCCTTCGCTATTAAAGTTTCTAGATGGAGAAAATGTGATTCCGAATGGAAATCAAATCGTCTTCTGCGACCTGAGAAGTACTTCAAGTGTACCAGTGGATGCAAGGTATCTGACGACAAACCATGCACACTATGGGAACTCAAATCTAAGACCTTAAGAAGTCTCAGTTTAGTAATTTGGGGGACCATTTTTTTTTAGGTTGTACTGTTTATTCTACTTTTTTATTCTCTGTGATTGTAAATACCCTTAATTATTAATATATATATATCCCGCCGCCGTAGAAATTTACCCGTTAATCCCTGTAGTAATCGAATGAATTGAGTCGTCAACATGAAAGCGTAAGAACTCAACGGGATTCCCTTCTTTGTTTGTTTGATTCGAAGGGTGTTACCACGAAATAAGTCTCTTACGTTTTTTCTCTCTCACCTTTGCTCTCCTCAAAATTTCTTCATCTTCTCCATCAATTCAGAGTGTTTGGGTGAATCGATCCTAACATTTCTTCCTTCTGATAATTCCACCTACCAATATAATCACTAGAGGCAATCCTTTGCATCTTTTTGCTACTGCTAAACTCACATCGTATAGCTCAGGCGGACAACTTTCCTTTTGAAACACTTTTTTCTGCAACAATTTGCAACTCTCATATGGTGTGAGGAATGGAAGATAATAAGGATCAGAATGGTGCTTGACATACTTACCCACTTCCTCAAGTCGAGTTGTTACTATTATTCTACTTCCCTTTTCACCATTGGGAAAGATAATCTTATATCATCCTATACCTTAAAATCCCACATATCATCCAAGATAACAAGATATCTCCTTCCTACTAACAATCTCCTCAGCTTGTCAGCAAGTTCGTCATCCTTAGACGCATTATCCTTTATACCTGTAACTTACCCAAAATCTCTTCTAGTAACTCTCTCCCGTTGTAGATTTGGGAAATCAAGCACCACGATCTAACATCAAGATGAGAAACAATGATGTCATTGTTATACATCATTCTAGCAAAAGTTGTTTTACCTTGTCCCCCCAGTCCAACAATTGGGATGATATCTAGCTCTTTTGTTCCTCGAACTTTTTGTATCATCCTCAAAGCCCACTATCTCCTCAGCATTCACAGGGTTGCTAAGTTGAGTTGGTAAAAATTTAGATGGATCTACCTCAGAACAGGGCTTAAGAGCAAAGTTCTTCGATTTCATGTTAGTCACCTCCACGCTAATATGCTTGATCTCTTTTATGATAGTAGGAAGTGAGCAAAAAAGATGCCAAAGAGCATTATATTGAACAAGAATAGAATCAATAGTAATTTCAGCTTCATATGCCAAATTGGTAATTCGCTTCTGAAGATCTTTGAGAAATTCATGTTCATGGTGCACCTTTGCAACATCTCTGAAAACAAATGTCAGAGTTGAGAGCTCTTTCTGTAAAATACCAACATGAGGTTTCATTATGGAATCTGAACCTGAATCAGATTTCAATATCTCATTCAATTTCCTTAATAGAGAATCCAAAAAGCTGAATCCACCAACTATGGGAAACTGAGATGCAGTGAATTCTAACTTTTTGTAGTACCTGTCTTCCACTTCTGCCTTCAAATTTTCGATTTTCTCCGATATATGTATCGTGCAAAGATCAAATTTGGTAATATCATCTTTGATTATGGAGCTCATAAGAAGATTTTTAATTACAACTGTTATATCACCCACAAGGGCTTCAATCTTTCCCAAGACCTCATTCAACCTCTTACCATTAATAATAGAATTTGACACATCAGCAAGAAAAACCAACAAGAACTCTATTGCCGCATTAATGTTTTGAGCAGAGACATTAGCAGGAAAGTTCATAAGCGTTTCATATCTGAGATTCACCAACAAACTATGGAGATTATGTGAAAATCCTTTCGGCAATTTCTTGTCTTTGAAAGTTCTTGATCGACTAGATTTTGAAGCCTTTAGTTCATCAAAAAAATATCGTCTTCATTTCTACTCCACAAGTACAGTCAGACATAGTAGATAAGGAGGTTTGCTCTTGATATCAGTTGCGTCATCTCCCTCCATTTCATTAACCCAAATAGCAAGACAAAACTGCGCCCCGTTATCAGCCACGAAGTGAATTCGGTTCTCCACACCTTCTAGCTTCTCACGGTCAACGCAACCATTTATCTCTGTGACATATAAGTATATCAAAAATCTCCATTTTCTTTTGTATGACTTTCACTTGCTTCAAAATGTGGACTTTGATTTTTCTCATCAAAGAAGGGTCAGACCTGATCAGGCACCTCAGTACATCATGTAGATTCTCGTCGAGATCATCTATATATTGCGACAGATAGGATTTGTTCAGCTCGAAGTAGTACACTGAACTGGTATTATCTTCAGCGTATTCCAGCAACTAGCCTTTCCACATTAAGGTTAGTTTTGCATTCATCTCTATTACCACCAAAAACCGAGTGAAGCATATGGGCCTTTTCTGTAATTTTGACTAAGGAATTAGGCAAAAGAAAATGATAGTAATTGATAAATGTTCTACAAAATCTTAGCTCCATTTCAAGTGTCTCAATTTGCCCAATCATGACAACATTCAGATCACTTCCATTCTTAATCCTTCTTAGTTGATGTAACATATCATCAATGTCGTTATGAGCCATCTTCAGTAGTAAAGTAGAAAATTCTTGCAAGTTTACCAAATTCTTGTCGTATTAGTCTTCACCAAGTGCGACATATTTTTTTGTTTTTCGGTATCCGTTATGAGAAGTTAATGTGCTTGTGAAAGATTATACATCTTTTGTACTATTTTAATTATGGAAAATTTCACAACCCCTCTTAACGTTTTGACTTGTAATATATACTTCTCATGTGGTTTCAAGCACTATACGATTTTTTTTCATTTTAATTTGTGTAACAACCTTATGCTATTTTGTAACCAAAAAATGGACATGTTTGCTCGGTATGTGTTAAGTTTATGTTTTCTTCTCTTTTTTGTGTAACAAAACTAACTGGTTATTTTAGTTTTTATTATCCAATGCATGAATTTAATTCCTGAAATGCACTCATCAAAACTTTTAAAATACAGTCGTGGTATTAATTTTGTGTTTTCTTCTACTTGTGTAACAAAACTAACTTGTGTTGGGAATAAACCCCCACAGAAATAATATTCACGGTTATAAAAGCGGAATAATAACGTAGCATCAAGATAGAGTAATTAACAAGAATAAAGGAGTGACAACGACACCAAGATTTTTACGTGGAAAACCCTTTTGAATAAGGGGAAAAATCACGGCCTCGAGAGGAGCAACTGATATCACTATAGCAAAGAATTTTTACTCTTTGTAGGTCCGAGTAAAATACTCCAAAGACCGTTACAACACTCAAAATAAATAACTCTCTTTTGATATTCCCACCTCACTACAATATCGCTCACTCTCTATTTTTCTCACAGACTATTTTCTTATATCCTGTCTGTGAAACCTCACTCTTTCTTTCTCTCTTTTTTTGGTGTGTCTACAAATGAAGGTAGAGGCACCTATTTATAGTTGCAGAATGCCCATATTGATGTATGCAATGACATCAATATTTACTGCAAAAGTCAGCTGCCCAAATCTTTTCTAAATTGGTTGGCTTGACAAAACCAAAAAGGAAGCTTCATTCTTCTTTCACATGGGCCATGGGATGGACCCAATAAATCTCCCCCTCCAGTCCCATGCACCTGAAGGAGGTAATACAAGAGTTTCTAGTTTGAGTGCATGTCGACAAATTTTTTGCATAGCTCGAACTTGTCTCTTGGTACCATCTTGGTCAGCATATCCGAAGGATTCTCACTTATATAGATCTTTTTGACCTGTATAAATCCATCCTCTATTTTTCTCGAATCCAGTGATATCTCACGCCGATATGCTTCGTCCTTGGGTGATACATGGTGTTTTTGCTCAGGTCTATTGCACTTTGACTGTCACAATAGAGGACATACTCGTTTTGATGTAGTTCAAGCTCTCGAAGGAACTGTTTCAGCCAAACCATCTCCTTGCGAGCTTCAGTAGCGGCAATATACTCAGCCTCAGTTGTAGAGAGTGCAACACACTTTTGCAACTTCGACTACCATGATATAGCTCCCCTTGAAAAAGTGAACAAATATTCAATAGTGGATTTTCTGTTATCAATGTCACTTGCCATATCAGCATCTGTATAGCCCTTCAAGATTGGATCAGATTCTCCAAAGCACAAACAATCTCCCGTGGTACCTCTCAGGTACCTGAGTATCCACTTGACTACTTCCCAGTGTTCTTTTCTAGGATTTTCAAAAAACATGCTAACAACACAAACTGCATGAGCAATATCTGGTCTGGTGCATACCATTGCATACATCAAGCTTCCGACTGCTGAAGAATAAGGAACTCTAGCCATGTTCCCTTTCTCCTCCACTGTTGTAGGACATCATATTCTTGCTCAACTTTAGATGACCAGCAAGAGGTGTGCTAACTGGCTTAGCACTTTTCATGTTAAAGCGTTCCAGTACACGTTCAATGTACTTCTCCTGAGATAGCCACAACTTTCTGCTTGTTCGCTCTCGAACTATCTTCATCCCTAGAATTTGTTGGCCCATGTCCTTCATATCAAATGACTTGGACAAATCTCTCTTCAACTTTGCAATCAGCTCCTTGTCTTATCCTACAATCAACATGTCATCCACATACAACAATAATATAATCAAGTTATTCTCAGAAAATCTTTTGAAGTATACACATGGATCAGAATAGGTCTTTATGTATGTTTGACTTATCATGAATGAGTCAAACTTCATGTACCACTACCTTGGTGCCTGCTTCAACCCATTAAGACCCTTATTCAATTTGCACACCATGTGTTTTTTTTCCAGCTACTTCAAATCCTTCTGGCTACTCCATATAAATCTACTCTTCTAAATCTCCATGAAGGAACTGCTTAACTTCAAGATCTAGGCTAGCTGCTAAGCTCAAAATTGTTCGAATAGAAGTCATTTTGACAACAAGTGAGAAAATTTAGTTAAAATCAATACCTTTCTTCTGTTCGAAGCCTTTAACTACCAATCGAGCTTTGTATCTGACCAGCTTACCATTTCTATCTTTCTTGAGTTTAAAGACCCACTTACACTTGAGTGGTCTTTTTATTCTTTGAAAGTTCAACCAGCTTGTACGTGCCATTTTTCTATAGAGATTCCATCTCTTATTGCATGGCTTTCATCCACTGATTCTTTTCTGGATGGAACAACACCTCCTTAAGACTTTCTGGCTCTCCTTCATCATTGATGAGGACAAGGGTACCTGTATGACTCTACCCTTGGCCTCTTTGTTCTCCTCGGAGGTTGAGGTTGTTCTGCTCCCTGAGTAGGATACTCCACTTGCTCGACATTATTATCAAGTTTGCTCCCCCTGCTCAATAACCTCATCAGGTTGCTCCCCCTGCTTGGCAACCTCGTCGGTCGTACTTTCTGCACTTGTGGGACAGTTAGAAGAAGAAGGAATGGTAACAAAGTTAGGGATTACACCATTCTTTGTCTTCTCTGGTTGGTCATCTACAGTTCTAACTTCACTTTCTCAGAAGACTACATCTATGCTTCTGATGACCTTTTTCTTTACAGGATCCCACAATCTGTACCCGAAATATTCATCTCCATATCCGATTAATATGTAGGGAACTGATTTATCATCCAACTTTGTTCTCTGCTCCTTTGGTACATGTGCAAAAGCTCTGCAAACGAACACCTTCAGATGCGAGTAGGACACCTCCTTGTTGGTCCAAACTCTCTCTGGGATGTTAAACGCCAATGGAACTGATGGACTCCTATTGATTAGGTAACAGGTTGTCTGAACTACTTCACCCCAGAATGGCTTAGGCAGTTTAGCCATTCTGAGCATGCTTCTCACCTTCTCCATAATGGTGCATTCATCCTTTCGGCTACGCCATTGTGCTGTGGGGTTTCAGGAACTGTCTTTTCATGTCTAATCCTATGGCTCGAACAATACTCTTCAAATTCCCTTGAAGTGTACTCACTTCCATAATCACTTCGGAGACACTTTAGCTTTTGGCCTGTCTCCCTTTCTACCATAGCATGAAACTTATGGAAAGCTTGAAACACCTGATCTTTGGTTCTCAAAATATAAACCCATAATTTTCGTGAAGCATCATTAATAAAAGTAACAAAATATTTGTTGCCGCCCATTGATTCAATTTCTATTGGACCACAAACATCATAATATACTAAATCAAGCATAATCAATTTTCTTTCAAACGATGTTTGAAATAAGACTCTATGCTGCTTACCAAATAAACAGTATTCACAAGGTTTTACCGTTGTACCTTTGGCATAAGAAATGAGTGATTTCCTTGCAAGAATCTGCAATCCCTTCTCGCTCATATGACCCATTCTTTTGTGCCACAAATATCATCTTGTGCCGATTTCAATTCACCTTGGCATATTTCTGCATTTGTCTTGTACAACGTGCCACGAGCAACTCCCTTTACAATCACCAATGATCCCTTGGTAAGTCTCCACTTTTGATTTGCAAAATAGTTCTCGTATCCTTCTCGGTCTAAAGCAATTCTCGAGATCAAGTTCATCCGCAAATCAGGTACATGCCGCACGTCTTTTAGAACCAATGTGCATCCGATATTTGTCTTGATACGAATATCACCGATCCCCGCAATCTTTGAATAACTCGTGTTACCCATTCTCACAGTTCCAAAATCACCTGCTACATATCTGCAAAAAATTTCTCTTATCGGTGTGGCATGATGGTAAGATGTTGTTGTATCAACCACCCATTCCGAGTCTGGACCTAATAAGTGCATGCATTCCTCTTCCTCATTTATGAAGAGGACAACATTATCATTGTTTTGCATCATGACGGTTGTGTTGTCGTCATTCTTCTGGCCACTGCTTTCACATTTGCCCTTCCTTGGATTTGGGCAATCTCTTTTGAAGTGACCTGGTTGATCACAATTGTAGCAATTTCTAGCTCTTGATTTGGATCGGTACTTAGACTTCTCACGAGCTCCGGATCTACCATAGTTGCTTGAACTCCTTTGATTACTCCTGCCTCTGCTTTCTGTGATGAGAGCATGTCCTTGATATTCAGGCTTCTTTCTCATCTTCTTATTGAGTAGAAGAGCCGATGTGACATCTTTCAACTCAATGGTAGTCTTACCGTGTAGGATGGTTATTGCCAAATTATCGTATGAAGATGGCGACGAGTTCAATAACAAGATGACTTTATCTTCTTCCTCGATTTTCACTCCGAGATTGGTGAGCTATGTGATTAGTCCGTTAAACACATTTAAACGTGATAAAAAATTCGTACCTTCACCCATGTGTAGGGCGTATAGCTGCTTCTTCAGGTACAATTTATTTGTCAGCGTTTTGGACATGTATAGGCTTTCCAATCTTGTCCAAATGCCACGTGCGGTGTCTTCATCAATGGTGTTATTTATCACATCATCCAATAAGCGCAACCTAATTGCACGAGCAGCCCTTTCATCAAAGTCAATATAGCAAGGAATTTTACACTTTGTAGGTCCAAGTAAAATATCCAAAGACCACTACAACACTCAAAAGAAATAACCCTCTTTTGATATTCCCACCTCACTACAATATCGCTCACTCTCTATTTTCTCACAGACTATTTTCTTATACCTGTCTGTAAAACCTCACTCTTTCTTTCTCTTTTTTTTGGGTGTGTTTATAAATGAAGATAGAAGCCTTATTTATAGTTGCAGAATGCCCATATTGATGTATGCAATGACATCAATATTTACTGCAAAAATCAGCTGCCTAAATCTTTTTTAAATTGGTTGGCTTGACAAAACCAAAAAAAAAAAGCTTCATTGGGCCATGGGATGGACCAAATAACTTGTTCTTTTTAATTTTATCATTGAGAGCATGGATTAATTCGTGAATTCCGCTCAACGGTTTTAAAATATCTTCCTATTCAAATTTTCCTGTTTTCCTGTAATAAAGCTATAATTTAATCTACAAGAGGTCAGAAATTTGTCCCTTATAAGGTTATATTATCCTTTTACATAGACAAAATTATACTCGCATATTTTATTGGATTATGAACCGATTCCTACCCCCCATCCTTCTATCCTTTAAATAATTTATAGCTCTTATAAAAGATAAATAAAATTTAAAACTATACTGAATGAATTTTTTTGTAAACTTTAAATGAAAGAGAAGCTTAAAAGAGTGTAGAGAGATATATTTTATTTTCATTTCTTTCGTGTTTTTCAGGGAAAAGACATAAGTATTCCTCCAACTTATGATTGAAGTTTTAACTACACACATTTACTTTTTGGCGGTCCTATTACCCCCTAAACTATTTTAAAGTGTAATAAATGTCATCCTTAGTGCTGACATGGCATAGGAAATCAAACTCTTGGTAGACAATGAAATACACGCGCTGCCACTTGTAGTTTCGTAATTTTTTTTATAATTTTTTAAATCTATTTCATTTTCTTCCTTTTTGTTTGCTTTTTAATTCCATGATATATAATGAAAAAAAAGAAAGAAAAAAGATAATTGTTATTGTTATTGTTCTTGTATGAATTTGAAAAAGAATTGGAGATGCTGAGCAATTTCAAAGGTTGTTGAAGTTTTGAGGTTGAGATCAAGTGCTAAACTCATTCTAGATCCTTAGTTATTGCTGAAATTCGAAAATGAAGAAAGAATTTCGAATCCATCATTGTTGAACCTTGAAAAATCTTGAAGAACGAAAAATGAAATTCTTGGTTGTTGACCAAATTGATTATTGGGATTTGGTAATGATATTGTTGTGAAATTGTAATTGAAATTTGAGCTTGATTGGTGCAGATTTGGCTGAGTTTTTGTTGAATTTTGAGATCCAAAGATTTGAAGCTCTTGAAAATGGGTGATAAAATGATCATGAAGTCAAGTGTGTTTTGGAAGAAGGACTCTTGAAAATCAGCTTTGAAATTGACACACGGTTATTTCGCGTAACGTATAACCTTTTTCTTTAAGTTCCTAGTGCTTGAAGAAGATGTTTTCACGTCTGTGCCTAGGTTGACTAATAAAGTGCAAATAATTATGGAAGAAAATTTTTAAGAGTTTACAGGACCCCCGAAAAGGAAAAATATTTTGTTGGAACTTTAGTCATAGGTCGAGAATACTTATGCCTTTTCCCTATTGTTTATGTACGAATATATTATGAAGTTGAGTGGCACAAATTGATTAAATGCATCCAAACGACAAAAACATTTATAATAATCCAGTTTTTGTTACACAAAATAGATGAAAAATAAGATCGACACATAAGAGCAAACTTGTCCATCTTAGGTTGCAAAATAGTACTTTGTTATACTAAATGTTAGAATGAGAGCTTGGAAAGTATGACAATAATTTATGGTTCAACTAAACTCACTTCAATGACAGCTGCAGGGATTACACCACATTGATATACAACAAAAACCCTATTTGTAATAATTTCTTTTTCTAGTTGTGGATCCTTGAAGTTCTAGTTGTGGCCAGAAAAAATGATCTTTAGTTTGGGATAAAATCATAAAGTCAAAAGGAGTGATAGGATGGTCCTTCTAATAATCTTTCAGTTGGTCAATCATTAGCAAATTAGTGAAAAATGAGAGAATAGTAATTAGTTTGACATGTAGAGGAGAAAAATAACTTTCACAACAGAGACAACTAATAGTAGTTGTGCAAATAACAAGGTGAAAGATGGATTCATGTAGCTGTCCTAGGAACTTCAGAACTTGAATTTCAGATTACGAGTGAAACCAACTTAGAGATTTTGAAAATAAGAAAAGTAATATCAAAAGTTCATATTCAGTCTTACATTAATCAAGCAGGCGCGAAGAGTAGTCTTCCTTTACCTCTCTTGTATCTCCAATTCCTGATCTAATCTGATAAAGGAGCAAAAGAGTTAATAACTACAATTAAAATGCCGTTAGAAATAGACGAAAAAGACCCCCAAAAAAAAACAATCAGATCAACAAAATAAAATATGAAAATCTTCAATCTGATCAAATATATGACCACAATTTTCCTATACAACGTATCAAGAGAGACTAGGAAAAGTTTTTGGAAGTACCTGAAAAGGACTAAAGCTGTGGTAGGAGAAAACTAGCAAATGACAACTCTAATAGGAAAAGATTAATTTCACCATAACATGAAAGATGGTTGGAAGGAGTAAGAAAGTGCTTCTCTCTCTAGCAAGATTAATTCAACCAGCAAACTCACATTAATGTACATATGGACTTGGATCTAAATGCTACCAAAAAGTAAATGGTTATATTATTTAATGAATAACATGGGTTATTATATTTTTAGTACAAATAGACCTATTGGTAGGCCAATATCCATTACCATCGGCATTTCCAAAGTCAATAGTTGCATAATGTATCTACAAATACCTTCTGATAGAAAAATACATGCTGTTGCAAATTGTAGAGTTCCAGAGTTTCTAAGAAAGCATCAGAACATTGACTATCATTCCACCAATAAAAAGAATGATAAACTTGTACATAGAAAATAAGTATCAAAGAAACCAGTAGAATGATAAAATCATACAAGTATGTCACAGAAAAGTAACACAAAATAGAGGTCAAGTCTATTACAAACAAGTTAAATTTATAAAGGATTGTCAAAACTTGATAACAAACAAGTTACTCACACACAGATATGAGACCACAAAAGTAGCTAACTCTTTTTCGTCCAAGAGACTCTATTTAGCCTAATAAATATCAACTTAAGCAACTCGCAGATAAAGCACCGTCTAAGCTTCTGGACAAACTAGACACTGCTAATTTTTGCTAAAACATTCAAAGCGGCATCATTTAGATTCGGACTCTCAACAACATCCAACATAGTAAACTCTTGCGAAAAACCAAAATAAGACAAGTGTGATCTTTTTTCCTTTCCCTTTCAAATCCTTTTCTTTTTCTCTCGGCGCACGTTAGGTGCTAACTAACCTGCGCCTTCGCCGGAAATGGGAGGAAGAGGAAGATCGAAGAAAAACACCAGTGGTAGAAAGGAAATTAACAGACATCATCACGCGAGAATAAGGAAAACAAACTGTAAAAGCTAAAGAGAAAATACAAGAGGAAGATCTGGATACGGAAAGTGACAATGACCTAAATTGGCCAGATCTGAGTAGTACTCGAGCTAAACTGGCAACACCGGTGAGCCCAGGCACTCTTTTGACACCTGTGATGAGTTCTGGAGCTGAATAGCTGTACTGCCGATCAAAATTGGTGGTGCAAGTACGAGCAAGTCACAGAGCAAGGGAACAGTAGATGCAATCTTGCCAAAGGAACAGAGAAATGCTGAGATCGACACTCGGAAGAACATGCAAGATAAGAAAGTAGAGCAGACTGGGAATGGGGGAAGATCATGGGCAGGTTTGTTCCAGGAGAATAAATTTGCAGCTAAGGGTATGAATTTATCCTACATCCCTCCGGTGATACAAGATGGGGAAATTGTAGTGCAACTGATGGAAGAGGACATTGCAGAGGAAAACCAGAAGTGGAATCGAGCAATAATCTTGTATGTGGTGGGAAATACTCCAACTATTGAGGCAATTGAGCGATTCATTGCTAGCCAGTGGAGTAAGGTCAAAAAACCTAAGGTACTCTACCATAACGATGGGTGTTTCATAATTTTGATGAATATCTGTAAAGAGAGGGATGAAGTGCTATTGAATGGTCCGTATACTATGAATAGTAGGCCAATCATAATTAGACCATGGACGGAAGGATTTGATTTCAATGAGGAAGTGCTTAAAACCATACCTCTATGGATCAAATTCCCTAAGCTACCACTTAACTACTGGAGTAACCAGGCACTAAGCAAAATTGGGAGTGGTTTGGGATAGTCTTTGTATGCTGATGCATGTACTACAGTGGCTGATAGAGTCTCATATGCTAGTGTGTTAATTGAAATAGATATCACTAGGCCACTACCAGGGACAATCAAATTATATGACTCTAAAGGCAAGGTGATCGAGCAGGTGGTACAATATGACTAGAAACCTCAGTACTGCCAAGCATGCTGTCAAATTGTCCACTCGTGTAGAGATCAAAAGTAGCAGAACCAGGAGGGAGGACATCAAAGAGGTATTGAACAGAAACAAAAACAAGAATGAAGAATAGTGAGGGTGCTTGATCCTAATGTGGATAAAATTGATGCTCATGGTAGATTCCTGAATCAAATGGAATCAGAAGGTGATGAGATATAAGTAAAGTAGGAAAATGAAGAACAATGGTAACTTGCTAGAGGAAAGTCTGCATCAAAGAAGAATATGGGAACCATAAGAGAGAATGAAGTAGACATTGGCAATGCATTCAAAGCACTGGTTGATACAGCCCAGAAGATTGTGCAACTATTTGAAGCTCATGGGGCAAGAGGTCAGCAGAGTAGAATGACAGAGGAAGAGGTTCTAAAATAACTACTATATCATGATGAATATCATAGCATGGAATGTTAGGGGGTTGAATAAACTGTATAAGCAAAAAGAACTAAAAAAATTTGTAGAGAGAATAAAGTGGTAATTATAGCTGTTCTAGAGAATAGAGTCAAGAAAACCAATGCTGTTTCAATAATGAAGAAGGTTTTTAGTAACTGGCAATGGATAGCAAACTATGATGAGGCACCAGGAGGTAGGATTTGAGTAGTATGGGACCAAACACAGGTGGATTTTGAGGTTATCCGAGTACATGAGCAATGTATAGTAGGGCATGTGATCCTGAACCAGCACAAAATCAATTTCAACTTTTGTGCAGTATATGGAATGCATACTATACAAGACAGGAAGAGACTATGGGAGGACCTAAAGATAACTATGGATGGAGTCAATGCCCCTAGTTTAATAATGGGAGATTTTAATACTATACTATCTAGTGCAGGGGAATCTAGTACAAGAGATGGAGGTGAGAGATTTCAAAAATTTCATACTGGATACAGGATTAGATGAACTTAGAACAGTGTGGAGAAAATTCCCATGGACAAACAATCATATCCATGGTAGAATTGATAGAATATTGGTAAATGCAGAATGGATTCATAAATGGCCTGCCATGGAGGGGATCATTACGAATCCTGGTTTTTCAGATCACTGTCCTTTGAGTATAGCTATTGATGGTACTAATCAAGAAGGTAGGCGACCTTTCAAGTTTCTCAATTGTTTGGCAAGTCACCAAGACTTTGATGAAACAGTTAAGCAATGCTGGAGAAATAGGCACAGGGGAATTGCAATAATGCTGGAGAAATAGGCACAGGGGAATTGCAATGTTAAATATGTGGAATACGCTTAAAATGCTAAAAGGAGCTCTAAAACAACTGAAAAACCAAGAATTTAACAGTATTGTGCACAAGATTCAAGTAGCAAGTAATAAATTAGAAGGTATCCAAGCTCAGATGACACTCCCAGTAAATGACACTGAGGCAATTCTACAAGAAAAGGCTGCAAAACTTGATCTAGAAAAGTGGTTGGAGGTTGAAGAAAGTGTGTTGAAGCAGAAGTCAAGAATTCAGTGGCTTAAACTTGAGGATTCTAACACGTCATACTTCCATGCTTGTGTGAAAAAAAAGGCAAACAAAGAATCATATTGGTAGACTAACCAACAGCGCAGGGCAAATTCTCCAAAGTGTTACTGAAGTAGAAGAGGAAATACTGAATTTCTACAAAAAACTACTTGGTACAGCAGCTTCACAAATGCCAGTAGTTATCCCAGAGATCATGCATAAAGCTATACACTAACTAGGCAGCAACAACTACAACTAATCAAGCCAATTACTAAAAAGAAGTAAAGAGCTACACTAGATATAGATGATAATAAAGCACCGAGATGTGATGGTTATAACTCCTATTTCTTCAGGAAGACATGGCACATATTGAGTGATGATGTTACTGCAGCAGTAATGGAGTTCTTTGAAAATACAGAAATGTGCAAAGCCATCAACTGCACCACTATTACTTTGATCCCTAAAGTAAAGAACCCAACTAACTCAAGTAATTCAGGCCTCTTTCTTGCTGCACATTGCTATACAAGATAATATAAAAAGTCCTAACAACTAGATTACAGGAAGTTATGACAGACCTAATAGATAACTGCCAAACAACCTTTGTACCAGGCAGAATGATCACTGATAACATCACTATGAGCCATGAATTGGTAAAAGGCTATGGGAGGAAGAACATATCCCCAAGATGCATGCTCAAAATAGATATACAAAAAGCCTATGATTCTGTGGAATGGGTATAAATTGAACAAGTGATGAAGCTGCTGGGATTCCCTAAAAATTTTGTGAAGTGGATAATGGCATGTATTAGTACAGTTGCCTACTCTGTAATCATTAATTTTAAGCCAGCTAAACCATTTGAGGCAAGGAAAGGACTGAGACAGGGGGATCCCCTATCTCCAGTCTTATTTGTGATGGCCATGGAGTACCTTAGCAGACTACTGAAGCCATTGAAGGATAACAAGAAGTTTAAATTTCACCCTAAGTGTGCCAAAGTCAACTTAGTGCAATTGGGATTTGCTAATGATCTGCTTCTTTTCTGTAGAGGGGACATACAATCAGTCAAGATACTCCATCAATAGTTTCAAGTATTTTCTGCAGCCTCAGGACTGATTGCAAATCCAAATAAAAGCTGTATCTACTTTGGAGGAGTGAACAACAGGACTCAACAACATATTATGGACATGCTAGGGTACACTAAAGGAGAACTATCTTTTTGATACTTGGGTGTCCCATTGAGCACCAAGAGGTTATCAGCTATCCAATGTGAACCTCTAATTGATAGAATGTTAAGCAGGATCCAATGTTGAGCAACAAAATTCTTGTTATATGCTAGAAGATAAATGCTAATTAAGAGTGTTCTATTTGTAATTCAAACACTCTGGACTCAGATATTCATTTTGCCAAAGAAAATCATTCATTTCATAGAAACAATATGCAGAAGATTCTTATGGTCAGAAGTTGCTGAACCTACCAAAAAGGCATTGATTTTCTAGGATAAACTGTGTGCTCCAAAGGTAGCGGGAGAACTAAACTTCATCAATGTGGAGCTGTGGAATGAAGCAGCTATTTGCAAGATCTTATGGAACATTTGTACAAAGAAGAAAAAGTTGTGGGTCCAATGGATTCATGCATATTACATAAAGGGGAACACTATATGGAATACAGAGCCAAAGAGTGCATCATGGGTCATCCAAAAGATATTCAAGGCAAGAAGCTACTTTGAGGTTGCTGGACATACAGAAGAGCAGGTAAATATGATGGAGGGATTCTCCGTAAGACACATATACAAAGCTATGCAAGGGGAGTTTCAGAAGGTGCCATGGAGGAAACTAGTGTGTAATAATCAAGGACTACCAAAGTGGATCTTCATACTAAGATTTACAATACAAGATAGGTTAGCTACAAAAGAAAGGCTAGCAAGATGGGGGATTATTGCAGACAAACCATGCTCACTCTGTCAAAGAGAGAATGAAACAATACAACACTTATTCTTTGACTATGAAGTATCAGCAACTATATGGCAGTAGCTTCTAAACTGGCAACGCATTAAGAGAACAAAGGGAGATTGGCAGGAGGAGCTGAAGTGGATAGAAAAGATGGCCAAAGGTTAAGTCGAGGGGCAGCAGTATGTAGAATGTCATTAGCAGCATCAGTTTATCATATTTCGCAAGTGAGGAACAATGTTATTTTCCAGAAGAAGAAAAGATCTGCTAATTCTATCCCTCGACTAATCATTGAAGAAATACATGTTAGGGCCAAGCTATTTCCTAGGTTAAATAGAACTATGAATACACTGAACTGGTATCTTGATGTAGTTTAGAAGACAAAAGAAGCAGGAGAGGGATTGTAGCAAAGCTAGGAAATTCCCAGCTGGGGCTTCATGTCCAGCAGGAGCTATGATAGAAAGCTAGTCTCACTTTGTTAGATTGTAAATACTTATACTTGGTAAATAAAATCTTTTACTTACAAAAAAAAAAAAAAAAAAGACAAGTGTGATCAAGAGTTGGTGCATGGATTTTAACTCATTGATTTCTTCTTATCCAAATAGAAACAGAGTTGAACTTTCAAGATTCAGCACATCAATCATGTTCAACACAGTACAATGCTCAATGATGAAATTGACAATCAAGGGACAACTAGTGAGTAGAACAGACAACAAATAGAGAAAACTCTCTCAAAGAATCACATTTCATCACCCCACTAGGCAATGGAAGATGCATCTTTCCATGATTTTATCCACTCTTTCCAAATTAACTTCACGATAATGAATTTTGAATTTCAAGTTAGGAAGAGTCAACCAGGCTTGTAGCCATGTTTTAGAGAATTCTCATCTTGGCTGCTTCTTCAAAACTAAGGCAAGAGAGTATTATTAAATGTGGCATTCGGGAAATATGTCTGTTGTGCTCAAGCTCTCCTCCTCATAGCCGTGGCCTGAAAGTTTCTATGACACAAATTCTCTACAAAACCCTAATGTATGAGGAAATTTTTACAATAGTTGCGGTTTTTGTAAGTAAGTCATACCCTGATCTTTTTTGTTTTTCTCCATAACTAATAGCTTGTTGGGGTGATTAATGTATCATGTCATATTTTTTAATGTATTTTATTGTATTATTTTGATGACCACAGCGTTTGGATAGATTGTATTGTTTCTCGTGTTTCATAATGTCATACACTTTTATGGCTCTAGGTTTGCGAAGGATATGATAATTACAAGCGAAGAAATTGTATACGGGTAAAATTGGGGACAGTGCATACCCCGATTTCCTGGTGAAGAAGACGGGATAAGGGCACGGACACATAAGATTGAAATCGAGGTTGGGAGCCTTTCGTACCGAGACCCATGAAAGGTGAACGATAAGCTCATCGTCGAGCGTGCTAAAGCAACGCTCCCCGGACCCAAAACGGGCTCTAAGACCTCGGGAAATATGGCAAACGGTTACGCACGACTAAAGAGGGTCGTAATATTCGTACCTAACCGGATATCACGACGCAGATCTCGCTCGTTGTCGGTTACGGATCGGTAATTAACGAGAAACAAAGATTTTTACCTTTTTTAGACTTGTACTAGGGATGAAACTCTCCTACTATATAAATGAAAATTTTTTCTTTCATAAGACACACGGTAACACTCAAACCAAGGCAATACAAATTCATTTTTTTTTTTGCTTTCTAGCTATTGAAAGGTTCTTACTTTATTGTTTGTTCTTCATTCGCAGTTGGCCTCGAACCAAGGGTCTGATCGAGGGCAAACTATTGTTCAACCTAAGTTCTAGCTGAGCCGTGACATTGCAATTGGTTTGATTATTCATTTTGTCTTTAACTCGTCTATCTAATAGTCTTGATTATTTGTGTTCAATCAATCCACATATCCTTAAAACCGCATACAAATTCAATTATTATCTATATTAAGGGTAAATAGTTTGGCGCCAACCGTGGGGCTAAGGATAATAATGGTGATTTGATACAAATCTCCATAACGCACCATATTTTACGCTTGTTCTTTAAATTCTTAATTTTAGGTTAGTTTAAAAATGTCAAATTCTCAGGCTGCTCACTTGAACGTCGACGCTGAGTCTAGCTACCATGGCGAAAACAATAACCTGGTGCCTAGCAACAAGGTGCCTCTTGCTGACCCCAACAGAGTCCCTGTTGCCGATCCGGTCAATGCTAACTCATAAGTGGCCATCAACGTCAATCTGCCAACTAATACCGAAAATAGCATTCTCGGAGGATCCCGACCAACAGCTCGAGAAGCGCTCGAAGACGAAGGCGATGATGTAAGCCTACAATTAATCTTCGAAATGTTGCAGGCTCAATAGGCGGAGATAGCACAGCTACAGAATCAAAGCAACGCCCCCATCAAGATTAAGCCCGAACAATCCTAAGAAAATATCCGAAGAAATGAACAGATCACCGAGAGACCGAGTGAAGCTGAGTCTGGGGTCAATACCGAAGTAATGAAAATGCTTGAAGCATTAATGAAGTGGGTGGAGTCAGGTGAAAAGAAAATTGAGGCTAATGACAAGAAGGTAGAAACATATAATTCCAAGGTTGATCAAATTACGGGAGCACCCTCGATATTGAAACGGCTAGATACCAAGAAGTTTATCCAAAAGCCTTTTCCACTGAGCGCGGCACCGAAGCTGATCCCAAAGAGGTTTCTTATGCCTGATATCCCAAAATATAACAAAACCACATATTCAAACGAGCATGTGACCTCCTATACATGCGCAATCAAAGGAAATGACTAGAAAGATGATGAGATCGAGTTGGTGTTAATGAAGAAATTCGGGAAGACTTTGTCTAAAGGGGCAATGATATGATATCACAACTTACCCCCAAATACCATTGACTCGTTCCCTATGCTTGCAGATGCTTTAGTGAAGGCCCATGCTAGGGCCATCAAGGTCGAGTGAGAAAGTCAGACCTTTTCAAGGTTAAACAAAAAGACAACGAGATGTTGAGGGAGTTCGTGTCGAGATTCCAGATGGAACAGATGGACCTACCTTTGGTCGCAGATGATTGGGCTGTTCAGGCCTTTACTCAAGGGCTTAACCTCGAAGCTCCTTGGCTTCACAGCAGCTAAAACCTCCTTGGCTTCACAGTAGCTAAAACAAAATTTGGTAGAGTACCCGGCGGTAACTTAGGTCGACGTCCACACAAGTACCGGTCAAAGATCTGGGTCGAGGACGACCAACTTGGAGCCCCTTCTGGGCATGTTTATCCCATCAGGACCAATGACAAATCTAAGAGAGCCGTTGAACATGAGTCAAGGCCAATCCGGGACCGGTACCAACCATACAGCGCAGACCGAAGGGAAATGGGTCCGGGCGTCACCCCACAAGGAATGAAAAGAGAGGCGATCAAAGGTCCAGTAGCCGAGGTCTAATGAGAAAAAATGGTTTCAACAGGCCACTCGGATGTAGGGAAGAACCGAGATTATCGGAGTATAACTTCAACGTTGATGCTGCTAGCATCGTATCAATCATCGGGCGCATCAAGGAGACCAATTGGCCTCGACCATTGCAGTTTGACCCTATCCAAAGAGATCTTAACTTAATGTGTAAATATCACGGCACTCATGGCCATAGGACCGAGTATTGCCGACAATTGAGAGAAAAATTTGCCCGGTTGTTCAATAACGGGCACCTCCGAGAATTTTTGAGTGATTGAGCCAAAAACTACTTCAGGAGCAGGGACACCAACAAACAGGCCGAACAAGAGGAGCCTCAGCACTTCATCAACATGATCATTGGAGGGGTCGATGTCCCTCAAGGGGAAATGATAAAGCGCACTAAAGTATGTATCACAAGAGAGAAATGCACCCAAGATTATATACCGGAGGGAACCATTTCGTTCAATGACGAAGATGCCACGGGCATCGTACAACCTCATAATGATGCGCTGGTAATATCCGTACTTATCAATAAATCTCCAGGTAAACGCGTGTTGATTGACCCAGGTAGCTCGGCCAATATCATCAGATCGAGGGTCGTAGAGCAATTGGGGTTGCAAGACCAAATAGTGCCGGCAATCCGAGTGTTGAACGGATTTAACATGGCATGCGAAACCACTAAAGGGGAGATAACCCTGCCGGTGAACACTGCCGGGATGGTCCAAGAGATAAAGTTCTACGTGATCGAAAGGGACAAGAGGTACAACGCCCTATTCGGAAGGCCGTGGGTTCACAACATGAGGGCGGTACCCTAGACCTTGCACCAAGCGTTGAAATCCCCTACGCCGAGAGGAGTCAAGACGGTCTACGGAGAGCAGCCGATTGCAAAGGAGATGTTCGAAGTCGACAAGGTAATCCCGGTGCCCGCAGTTTTGACATCAAGGAACGCAGAGCCAACCAAAAAAGAAGAGATTAAATAGCAATCATTGATGTCGGCCTCGGTCGAACTAGAGAAATGAGGAATAGACAAGGAGGATGATTACGGAGTCCCGAGATCGTTCATAGCTCCCGATGACACCGACACCACCAAATCAACGGCCGAAGAGTTAGAGCAAGTCATATTAATCGAACACCTACCAGATCGAAAGGTATACCTGGGCACAAGATTAACCCCCGAGCTTAGAAAAAAACTCATTGATTTTCTTAAAGCTAACATAGAATGTTTCGCTTGATCTCATCTTGCTATGACAGGGATCCCACCGGAGGTAACCACTTATAAGCTGAGTTTGGACCCGAAGTTCTATCCGGTTAAGCAGAAAAAGAGACCACAGTCCGAGGTTAAGCATGCATTCATCAAGGACGAGGTATCCAAACTCCTTAAAATAGGATCCATTCGGGAGGTTAGGTACCCGAACTGGTTAGCTAACGTAGTAGTAGTGCCTAGAAAAGGGAATAAGCTAAGAATGTGTGTAGATTACAAAGATCTAAACAAGGAATTCCCCAAGGATTCTTTCCCTTTGCCTAACATTGATCAGATGATCGACGCGACGGCCGGGCATGAGATACTCAGTTTTCTCGATGCCTATTCCGGGTACAACCAAATACGGATGGACCTAGACGATCAAGAAAAGACTTCTTTTATCACTAAATTTGGACCTATTGTTATAACGTATGCCATTCGGATTAAAGAACATCAGTGCCACCTATCAATGCCTAGTAAATCGAATGTTCGAAGAACAGATAGAAAATCAATGGAAGTTTATATTGACGGCATGTTAGTCAAGTTCCTACGAGCAGAGGACCATTTGAAACATTTGCAGGAGACCTTCAACATACTGAAGAAATACAATATGAAGCAGAACCTAGAGAAGTGCGCATTCGAGGTCAGATCGGGAAAATTCCTCGGGTTCATAGAGTCCAATCGAGGATCGAGATCAATCCCTACAAAATCAAAGCCATAGAGGACATCACCGTGGTGGGAAACATCAAGGCCATTCAAAGGCTAATTGGGCGTATAGTCGCCCTGGGCCGGTTCATATCGAGGTCCTCGGACAAAAGTCATTGGTTCTTTTCACTGTTAGAGAAGAAGAATAACTTTCTGGACCCTAGAATGCCAGCAAGCTTTGGAAGAACTCAAATGGTACCTATCGAGTCTGCCCCTGCTCCACACTCCGAAAGTCGACGAACAACTGTGCCTTAACTTGGGATCACTATCCATGAACACGTCAAACCAACTCTAGATCAGTTTCCGAATGAATCATCTGGGTAGTTTTCCTACCTGACTTTACTTTTGCAGATTGTCAATATAACAACATTTCTGATTTTGAGTTTTACATTTACCATATGAACTGTCGATTCCGTTCTGATTAAAATTCAATAGAGTAAACACAGAAACTACAGAGACTAGATCATAAAACAAGCTAATGAGTCAACATCATCTGACAAAATTTTCTTGTTTAAACTAAGATCTCACCGAAGAAAGTGCACCATATTTTTCTACTTTAATCTTAGGCAAGTTAAAAACAAACATTACATACCAATAAATTGAGCAGATAGTGAAAAATCAAATTTGATAGTTGGTGTAAACAGCTAGCTCATGTATTAGAACTTGTTAATAAGAGATTAAGAGACGACTACAACAAAGAAAGCAAATCTCTGCATTAAATTGACGCTTGCTTACAGAAAATGCCCGAATTGCAGATTGTACTTGAGGCTGTAGCTATCAAATTAATGAACTGACCACTATATAGTGGCAATGCTCAGAGATGAGAAAAATTAAGGCATTTAAGAATGTATAAAGAATCTTATGGTTCAATTTCAGCTCAGTTATCAGCACTTGAGAATTTGAAGCTAGATGTAAAAAAAGAATATAATCTATCCTGCAAAATAGATTAACAAAACATTAGAAATGAATAAGTGCATTCACTTTGAAATAGCGATAAATTAACTGCATTACCAATCTAATAAAAAATAAACTTTCTCCCTCACCCTAATGATGTCCCCTATTGCCAGCCCCCCATTGGTCAAATTACATGAATATATTGTTGTTTTCATCATTAAATTAACCTTTTGGGTTGATAATGGTAGAAAATTTTATAGACTTTAATTGAGGATTTGAAAGCGGAGTTGAGGTCGAATTTGAGTAATTTTTATATGGTTGAACTCGTGATTGAATGGGGGTTCAGATTTTATAATTTTTGTCGGATTCCGAGACGTAGGCCTCACAGTTGACTTTTGGTTGACTTTTTGAGCGGAGTTGAAATTTTTTATAAATTGTTAAATTTGCAAGCATTTGAGTATATTGTGATTAATTTGCACGTTATTTGAATATATACAAATCATTTGGCTTGAGTTGAGGAGATAGGAAGACGTATGGAGGTTGATACGCGCGGAATAGAATTTTTGGAGTATTGTTAATCTTGCTTGGCATTAGATTCAGCTTGTTCGAGGTAAATAACACTTCTAAACTTGGTTTTGAAGGTATGAATCCCTGAATTTCGTGTTATATGAATCGTTTGGAGGTGATGCACATGCTAGGTAACGGGCGTGTGGGCGTTCATCAAAGAAATTGTGACTTAACTGATTCCGTGGAGTTGTATAATTAAAGAATCATGTCATTTTCCACATATCCTCCACGTGTTAGAGGAAATTGAGCTGAGACTCATGATTAAAGATCATGTTTAGGCTACGTGCGCGATATTGTGGGATCCACAAGGTCGTGTTGCTGTTGAATAATTTGCTTGAAATTGTAAGTTTTTACTCAGTCACATTCATCATTTGAATATCACATCTCAGTCTCTGATATTATTCATTGATACATCACATCATCATGTGGGGTTGATTTTCATGTCATTGAGAACCCGAGAGACTGGAGATTTGGAGTGATATTATATGGGATCGGGCTGCACGCCGCAACATGTTTTTATATATTTATGCCTGGATCTGGCAAATTACAGCGCTCGGGCTGAAAGAGCTCCTGCGGAGTCTGCACCCCCCCACAGTAAGCGCGGTTCATTTATATTGTGGGATGGATCTTCCCTGGACATGGATCTTATTCGAATCATTTATATCTGGGGATGGATCTTCCCCTAGGCTGGATTGGTCTTATACAGTACTGATTGGCTGATTGTCAGTTGATGTGTATATATATGGGATGGATCTTCTCTGGGCTGGATTGGCCATGTACAGTACTGAGCGATTGAGTATTTTGAGGAACTTCCCTGGACACGGATCTTGTCCGAATCATTTATATTTGGAGACGGATCTTCCCTTGGGTTAGATTGGCCTTATATAATACTGATTGATTGATTGTCAGTTGATGTGTATATATACGGGATGGATCTTCCCTGGGCTGGATTAGCCATATATACAATACCGAGTGATTGAATATTTTGAGATTGTGAGTACACGAGGTTTCCACTAAGGTGTTTCACATACATCATGTGCATTGACATGTATATATAGAGATGTCATATTCCTAATATCATTCAAAATTGATCTACTTTATTTGATTTGAGTTTAACTGATGAACTTGAAAGCCTGCCTACATTTCTGTACGGTTATTTCTATACTGGATTGGACCTGTTGAGCTCGTCACTACTTTTAGCCCAAAGGTTAGTCTTGTTACTCATTGAGTACATGGAGTCGGTTGTACTCATACTACACTTCTGCACCTTGCATGCAGATTTCTGATATTGATGTAGTTGCATACAGCGGGAGCTGGATCTGAAGATATACCTGTGTTCCAGTCATAGCTTTCTCTTGTTCATGCTAGCTTTAGTATTTTAATCTGTTCATGTATATTTCAAACAGGTGTTGTATTTTATTTCATACAAGCTTTGAAAATACTCTTAGAAGCTCATGATTTGTACTACCAGTCCTTGGGAGTGTATTAGAGTCAGTTAAATATTAATTAAATTGAATTTTTGTTATTCGGCTTACTTAGCGGGTAAAGTTAGGTGTCATCACGGCTAGTTGGATTTTGGATCGTGACAAGTTGGTATCAGAGCTCTAGGTTCATAGGTTCTACAAGTCATAGAAAAATGTCTAGTAGAGTCTTGCGGATCGGTATGATGATGTCCATACTAATCTTCAAGAGTCTATAGGGCATTTTAGGATAAATTTCCCATCTTTCTTTCCTTTATCGTGCGGCATTGATTCAGCTTAAAGCGTATTGCTTTGAATTCCTTCCACGCATTCGTGTGAGCATGTGAGTGCTCGGTATCAGCTGTGCATCATCGGCTTGTGATTCCATGAACGAGGTTTGAGATGGGTATTTTGTGTTTTGGTGATGGGCCAATCTGGAGGACTTGAGTCCAGGGTTAGACCGCAGCTTAAGCTCGGTAGTTTCAATTGTGAGAACTTGTACATTTGGACTCCTATGTCCAGTAGTGTACCTATGTGTGGAACTTGTGGCTCGATGAACGATTGAATGGCTGTATGATGAGTATGATGTGACTGCGGGATGTCTTCAGATGGGCTGAATGTGACGAATAAAGTTTACTTGTGACTCAAGAGTTTGCTATTGGATACTTGATTCCTGTTTTGATGTGACGTACGATCTCAAGTTGTGAGTGTGTTGAAGGATCTGTCATGTTGTTTAATTATGGAGCGAAGTAGATTTTCATGCGTGTTTGATGAGTTCAAACTCAAGAAGATTAAGTGATCGCGTAGTAATTGTGGCTATAAAAGGGTATATCACAGATGCCAATTTTAGGCTAAGCATGTGGGTTATCTCATGCGGAGTAATTTACGGAGGTGTGCTCCTTATAATGTTGAGCCAAGTGTGGGAGCCTGCTATTGACGGTTTGCTTTCATAAATATATGTTAAATTTTAGTTTTGATCTGAAACATACTTGTAGATTAATTATGACTGCAAGAGGTTGAGATTGGGCATGACTCGAGCAAGGAAATTCCTGCATACGGGTTACATTGCACTTTATGAAAATATGACAATCAAGGAGTGATTAAGTTGTTATTTTGAAGGATGTAGTGTGCACAAAGTATGAATTTTGATTGGTGGTGTTAAGGCAGGATTACTTCCTTGAGTGTTGTCGTGCTAATGAGACACAAGTTGTTCGGCCCATTTGATCGGTGAGATTGAGATTTGAACAGAGTATGACTCTCGAGAGGGTTCTAATGGATTCAAAACGTGTATGTGGCAATTGAATTTTTTTTGAATTTGTATATCACTAGAATCGGTTAATTACATTGGATGGTGCCGGGACTTGCGGTTATTCTATATGCCTATGGATTTTACATTCTAGTATAAGAAAGATCAAAGAACAATTTTAAGTTCACATAAGGTCTTTTCAGAGTGGGTGTTTCGGTTGTGGTATTTATGG
>MCJB01007668.1:0-18818 GCA_002018475.1 Nicotiana obtusifolia | reverse complement strand
CCCCCCCCCTCCTTCTCCCCTCTCTTTATTTCTTTTTCTTCTTTCTTTTTCTCCCTCTGCTTCTTCTTATTCTTCTTCCTCTTCTCCTCCTACCTACCTTTGAGTCGAGGATTTATTGGAAACAACCTCTCTATCTTCACTAGGTAGGGATAACGTTTGCGTACACACTATCCTCTTCAGACCCCACATGTGAAAATATACTAGTATATTGTTGTTGTAATACCAAAAATAATGCCAGTGGCCTCTACAATGTTGTTATTGACTACAAAGTTACATGTAACCGCTTAACAAGTTGCTACACATTCAGAAACATGAATTACTAATAGTTATCTAGGAGAATCTCTTATTATTATAGAGTTCATCAAGAAACTTTATATAATATGCAACACATATAAATATTATACAAGGAGTTTCCAAATAACTAACATGAAATATAGATAGAAAGAGGATTTTCTATATAGAACACAGGACACCTAGGTTCACTGGCATTAATCTTCGGGACCTTGTCCTCCAAATCCAAGATGCTGAGACGATTCTGATAAAGAAAATCAGGAGCATCATCCAATTCAGCTTGAGACCTGCTAAAAGGATACTGCTAAAATTAGAAAGCAAAGGGTATATCATTTTAGAAGATGGATAGGAGGAGTTCAAGAAAGGAATTGAGAAAGTGTTATGGAAAATCAAGCGGCAAAGTGCAACTCTTTTTAACAGAGGAAGATTGTTTATAGCTTCTAGTAGATTAATAGCATGTTCGGCCGAGCTTCTGGTCAAGTCAGAAGTGCTTTTTTTTTTATTTATTTAAAAAAAGTACTTTTTCTCTCCATTTAAATTGTTTGGCAAAGCTCTTTTGGGAAAAAAGTGCTCTTGACTAGAAGCAGAAGCAGTTTTTAAGAAGTAGAAAAAAGTAACTTCTCCCCATAAGCAGAAGCAGAAGCAGAAGCAGTTTTGACTTTTCTTTCTACCAAAAATACCCTTCGCAAAATACTATATATACCAAAATAATCTTACTTAATTTAAATTATAAAATAATATATAATGACTTTTGGGATGAACATTCATATTTATTGAATGATGTTTTGATATATTTAAATTATCTTGAAAGAATCAAATATTTTTCAATTTTATTTTAATATTTTACTTAAATTAAAAAAAAAGTTAATTGTTATCTTTAATAGTAATAAATATTTGTGATTATATATCTACTTACATAACATTAATTATTAATCAAATCTCCTATGCGCTTATTCGTAATTTGACACTTAAAAGCACTTTTTGAAAAGTTTGGCCAAACATAAATTATTGTTTAAAAGTGCTTCTTTAATTTCACTAGATTTAGTTTACATGCATTGCACATGTAACTTAACTTATATGAAAAGCACAAAATTAGTATCTAAAAATTATTAAGTTTTTATTGCAGACATATCAAGATTTATTTTGAGTTATACAATAGATGTTAAATTATCTAAACATTTTCACATTCTCTAGGAGTTGAGCGTAGTGTTTATTTAACTAATTTATGGCTTCTGTATTTTATATTTATGACATGATAGAACAATGAGCGGTATTTCTCTCTTCTATGATTTGATAATCTATTATTGTTTTGGTTTCAACAAATGCTTCAAACTTTTAAGCTTTCAGTTTATTTTTGTAAGAATCTTTTTTTGACTTAACAAATGCCTACAGAAATAAAAAAAATTGCACTTATAAAGTTTTAATCCTTCAAACAAATTCTCTCAATAATTAAGTAGTAACCTTTTTATAATACTATACCATGCGTAAAATACATGTATGAATTTGCAGGACAATTTCACTTAATTGGATTCCTATATGGCTGCACAACATAAAACAAACTCTTACAATCAATGAGTCAAATAATCAAATTAAAAAAAATACACCGTTGCAGATAATATTCACAAATAAAAAAGAGTAGAACTATAATTTCTTATTGGCTATAGACTGTTGAAAAAATCGGAGCTTGTGTAGTATTTCACGGTGTTGCTACACCATTAATTTTGATCAGGTCTTAAATAACTGCGCATACCATAATTTTTCCTATTTTTATCTATAATGCAAGATATATAATTTATTTCCTGCACGCAAAATCTTATCATAATATAAATTCATTCTAACATAATAAGCACATAAAAAAATAAAAGTAAAGAAGGAGCTCACAGCTTTCAAGAAGACCAATCAACAGAAAATGAATTTAAGATGACTTCTAATTTTCGTTACTCATTATAAAAAGCAATATATAATTCATCACACGATGAATTTTCATTAATATGTCATAAGTTAAAGAACGGCAGATATATTGACGATTGCTCTTCGTGCCGAGGTTTTTAAGCATTAGAATAAGTAGTAGGAAAGGTATTATAATAGTTATGTTATTTAGAGGTGTTCGTCAGTCGGTACAGTACGATATTTTTAGATATTTTGGTTCAATATTTTTGGTATTGGATTTCGTAAAATGTTATATCAATACCGTACCTAATAAAATTCGGATGGTTTGATTTTTCTTCTTTCGGCTTCGATTTATTCGGTTCGATAACTTCGGTTTATTCGGTTTGAATACTAACTAGTGCATAGAGTCATAGACGGTAATATTCTTAATTAAAGTACTCAAAAGTACAAAACTAAAAATATTTATTGACAAAAGTTTTGTCCAAAACCAGCTAATACCAACATAGAGAAGAAAACTTAGAGAAATATCTTGTTACGTGCTTAGAGTTAATTGATGAACTTAGAGAATAAAGGAACATAAAATTTTAAATTTATTATACTTAAGTTATAATTAATAAAATGTGTATTGTGTAATATAATATATATTTTGGTACGGTATCGTATTTCGGTATTTTATTTTAAAATACCAAACACCATACCTAATAACAATTCTTTTTTAAAAATTAAATCAAATATCATACCGAATACCAAAATATCGAATATCGAATATCAAAATTTTCGGTTTTGATATGGTAATTCGGTATTTACCAAATTATGCACAGCCCTAATGTTACCTAGTTCATACTATTAGTTAAGAATTTAAATAAGGTAAAATATTAATTTATTTATTATCCTAAATAGTAGGACTTTCTATATAATTCAATAAGGAAAAACTTAATAAAAAAGATTTTAGTTGATTTCATAACTCTAAAAGTTAGAGAAATAATTAAATGACGATTTTGTCTATTATGAAATCTATTTTTAAAGGATAAAAAAGGCGAACGATTTTTCGCTAATGGCCTTCGTGCTTATATATATATATATATATATATATATATATATAGCACTTCTCAAAATAAGCTGATTTTTCCAGCTTGGCCAGATACGCTATAAATGTGATTCCACTACGAAGTCTAGTGAAGTCAAAATATAATTATACGTACCTTGGTACCTTGTATGTAGGAAAAAGAAATCGATGCGACGTGCTTGGCAAGTCTTGATTCAAAATTATTCTTTTTTATCTTATGATCCCAACTTTTTCCAACTACTATATTTTAAAGAGTTATTTGGATGATAACAGAAAATATTAATTTCAAGTGATGAATCAAGAGCAAACTTTCATGCGTATACGCAGAGGAGCAAAAAATATGTTTTTTGACCAAAAAAATATTTTTCTTGACAAAAACAGTATTTTAGACCTCCCAAAAAATTAGCCAAACAGGCTCCAACTAAAATAGCGTTTTATTTACTTTTGACTATGCCGTATTTGCGAAAGTAAAATCTATAAATTTCTATTCACATTAGGGTTTCCTCCAAAATGACAGCAACTTCCAAGCCATAACCATGGGGAGGGCGACAGCCACAGCAGACATATTTTTGCCTGGATGCCTCGCTCAAAAAATACTCTCTCACCTTAACTTTAAAGAAGCAGCCCGGATGAGCATTCTCTCCAAAACTTGGCTGCAAAGCCTGGTTGACTCTTCTCAACTTGGTATTCGTACTTTTTTTGCAGAAAGAAATAAACATAGTGGATAAATCATTGAGAGATACAAGGACCTATTAAGAAGATTGAATTTTCAATTTTCACTTTAGTTGATAAGTGGCTTGACATTGCATGTAAAAGATCTAGTCTTTGGAGTTCCTGGAAACATATGGTCCACGTTGCGTATTCCTATTCTCAAAATCTTGGAAGCAAAATCTTTAAGACAATTGTTTATCAGGGATTGTGATCTGATGGGTGTTTTATTATCTAGTGGTGTGGCGAACTGCCATTCTTTGAGAAAGCTTTCTCTATCTCGTGTAAGATTAGACGGCAACATGCTGCACACTCTACTTAATTGTTGTCCGTTGATTGATAGTTTCATCCTTGAGCTTTGTTTTGGGTTGGAAAAGATTGAGCTGAGGAATCTTCACAATATCAAGTCAATTTCCATTAGGACAAAAAGAAACCAGTGTGTTCAAATTCGAGTACCAACGCTTGAACACTTGTCTTATTCTAGTTATTCTTTTGAAGAATTAGATACTGTTCAATGTCAGGATCTGAAATTTCTAAGGCTATCAAGTTTGATGATAACTGGATTTCTCGGGCACCTTATTTCTACATCTCAATTCCTTGAGAGTTTGATATAAAAGTTCAAAGTCCTATAAGGTCGGAAAAATTAAACATTTGCGGGGGTCAATGTCTAAAGGACTTGAAGATTCTAGATTCTTGGGGCGTAATAAGGGAGATTGATGCTCCGAATTAGGTATCACTTGAATACATAGGACATCGAATTCCTGAACTTAAATTTGCTAAAGTCAAGCCAATTGAAGCACTCGAAAATAGTTTTTCTTTGCTATGATTTAAATGCTGAATGGTTTTGTAAGTTGAGGAAATTCCTATCGAACTCGGCCTCCTGCTCTCAAGTTTCCATTCGTTTTGATAAATGCATTGAGTTCAGCAGGAAAATTTTGCAACTACAACATAGAGTTGCTACCCCACTAGTAAACATTTTAGATGTAGATATAGAGGCGCCTGGGGAGTACTCAATGCTTGTGGATGCTCTGCTATGGATTTGTCATCCTAGGACACTCAACCTGTGATCGACATGTGAAATCATTACATGTTTCATTGATCGATTAATGCATATGAAGAATTCGAGCCATTCTACTTCTCATCTCTGAGAGTATTGCCACCATATATAGTGGTCAGTTCATTAATTTGCTAGTCTCAAGTACAATACTGCTCTATTGTGAGGATCGCGTTATGATTTAAACATGACGTGAATCACTTCTTTTTTTTTTCGCGCAATTGTACTTTAAAATTACTGAATACAAGAGACCGTATAGCATCCAGTCTTAAAATTGTAGAAGTTGCATGAGTATGCAATTGACATCCTATTAAATTCTTCTTGGCTTATTTCAATTTACTGTTCTAATTTCACTTTGTGGCCTCAAAGTATGTACTTTGTTGGAAAACAAGGTTACCCTGCATATTGTTTTACTTTAGACTTCTGGTTTTTGTGACCTGTGAATCTTTTTCTTTTTTAGCACTGTCTGCTCAGTGACGGACTCAAAATTTAGACGCAATGAGTACTTAGTTGAGATTGTAGGTTCTGAAATACTATACTTATTTTTTACGCCACATACACTCATATACACACACAAGACATAACCCACACTATCCTCTGCTATTTTATCCGCTTGGATCTGTCGTAGAACTGAAGTGCCATTTGATCTGTCATTATGTAAATGTAGCTCTTGACTTAAATCTATATGTCTCATAAATTGTACTCTTATCATAAATTGTACTCTTTTCATATAAGAGTTGTCTAATATTTGGAGATATTTGAGTTTACAAACTCCAGAGGAGAGACTTTGCAGTTGCTCCAAGATGCTGGCCATGAGCCAATTATAAAGGCAAAATTCGAAGAAAGGTCGTTATTTCCCAAATAAAGGGGTCATTTGGCAAAATTCGAAGAAAGGTCATTCCAAGACTTTTGTGGATGCTTTGCTATGGAGTTGTCATCCTAAGAAACTCATCCTAGCTTCAACTATTGAAATGTTTACATGTTTCATGGATCGTTTAATATATATGAAGAATTTAAGTCATTCTACTCCTCATGGAAGCAAGCCTAGGCATAATGAATTAAAAGAAATAAAAGCATTTGACGAGATAAATCAACCGATGGAACTCAGAAGTGGGGAGCTAACAATAAAGAACCTCATGGAGAGGGAGAAAGTTTATTTTTTATTAGATTGGAGACGCGGTTAGTTTATCTCTATTTCAAATTGAATGCACTTATTCAAGTTACTATATCTTTCAGGATAGATTCTAGATAATTAAGAACTTTCAATTTATGAAGATTTCTTAAAAGGGGTCTTTTGTGAGATATGAGTAATTCGGCGCAGAGGTGTTATGTTCTCTTTCCCATTCATGTGGATTTGTTGTGTGTTCTTTGACATCTCAATGCTGTTCAGCAGATGACCTGGTAGTCATGAAAATATTGTGATTGGTGCTTGTCTATGTCAAACTTTTCAGATACTTGTATCTGACATTTTACTTGTTGCAATCTATGAGAGAATTCGGCATTAATCTCTCGAAGGCTAGGCTTAAAGGTTTTCTTTTGTTATCTCTTAGCCGAACAAGATTTATTCAAAACAAGAGACCTCATAGCATCCTGCCTTATAATTTTAAAAGTTGCATGACCGCAAATGACCGCAATTGACAACCTAGATATTTTAGTTACTGCAAACTATACAGAGTTAGGCATAAATCTCGAAGGCCCAGCTTATAGATGACCGCAATTAATTTTTTCTTGGCTTTTCAATTTACTGTTCTAGTTTCATCTTCAGGCCTCAAAGATTTACTCTGTTGAAAAGAAAAAGTTATGATGCATGTAGTTTTGCTTTGGACTTCTATTTTCTGTGACCAGTGCATCTTTTTCTTATTTGATGGAAGTATAGAAGTATTACGCACCTTTTTTTTTTTCCCACGTCGCACTAAATAGAGCTCGCTGGACCAGATTCACTGCTTTTAAAAATAAACAAAAGACTCATTTTACTTAAGTCACAGCCATTTGGTATAAATAAACTCAGAAGTGTTCATTTGCTTCTGTAGCAGCTAGAAAAGGCAACATTTATGTATCACTTTTCACTCCCTGCGACAACAATTTTATCCTTAGTACTCAAACTGCAGTATACTAATACTAAGATGATTAGATGTAGGTAGAGACTAGTAAGTGGTATATTTATTTTTCACCACCCCATATAAATCAAGGAATTCTGTTTTCCTTTCAGCAGTGACCCTCTTCCTTGAGAGAGTTTCTGTTAATGGGCATCCTCTTTGTGCCAAATTATTTGTTATGAAAACTGAAAAGGGATCATTTGTTTGGTTTCAAACCTTTCTTCTGCATGTTTACTGAAGAAGGGGAAAAGTGAAAGAAGTTTTGACATGGAAAGTTTTACTGCATTGAAAGATGCATATCTGCAATATTAGCATGGCGCGTCGGCTTCTTTGTTTTCAACAATCTTTACAGGACTTCTGGTTTTAGTTTGTATTGCATTGGATCAGTGTATATGAGCCTTTGATTCAGTTCCTGTTTATAGCATGAAATTTAACAGATAAAAGATGGTTGCATTACAGGCAATTGTTAATTCCAGTTATTAGTGCTTTGGCAATGCTACAAGCTCAGATATAGAGCCCGTTTGGACATAAAAAAAAAAAAAAAAAAAAAAAAAAAAATCACTTTTTTCTGAAATTTTTTTACTTTTTTCCGAAATCAGTGTTTGTCCATAAAATTTTTAATTTTCACTTGAAGATGAATTTTGGAATTTTTAAAAAATTTGAAGAACTCAAAAAAGCTATTTTTCAAAATTTTCACTCACAAAACTTTAAAAAACAACCCAAAATAATATTCATGTCCAAACACAACTCAAATTTTCAAATACCATTTTCACCTTTTTTCTGAATTTTACAATTCTTATGTCCAAACGCCTAATCTTGACCTTCAGAATAACGGATTCATTCAGTCACAAGCTGCAATACCAAATCAATCCTTGACCAATTCGGATTTTGAAGGAAAGATTTGAGAGCTCCATTTAACTATATTGTTAGCAGATACTCTAACCAATTCATGCAAGATCATATTTAACAGAATTTTAATTTGTTTTGTGGTGGATATATAGTTCTGTAATTAAGGATGTCTATAATGAAGATGTTACTACAAAAAAAGAGAGTGAAATTCATTTCTTAATTTGGATATTATAATCATGTTTCATTGTCCCCAAATTCGACTACAAACAATGTTACGTCCCCAAATGCACCCAGCTAACATCACTTGCCAGGCGAACCTATTTCTAATACATTTAACCATCTACACAAATACTGAGAGAACAATTAAAAATAAGATAGTTATAAACCAATACCTTAGTCAATTGATAGAAAAGCCAACAAGCACTAAATATATAAAACTTTAGCCCAAATCTCACACTAAGACCATGGAGCATCTAACAGAATAATATGAGTTTAACTGACGGGTGTGAAAATCTCAAAGAAAAAGAAAATAACCAACACGAACTAGATACAGTTGAAACGAAAGCCTCCACGAACACGGTGCAGGAAAAGAAAAAGGCTAGCGAACCTCTTTCCAGGCGGTACAATACAAAGGGCGAAGCTCGAGTAGGTTACTTTGAGTGACCTTCATGGCGGGTGTTCTGGTGTTAACGAGTCTGGAAAGAAGGTCAAGGATAAACAGTAGACAAGAACAAAGGAAAGAGGAGATGGAGCTGACCTCGCTACTGACCTGGGAGCAGGCTTGCTAAGGGCCACAGTGACTAGTGACGAGAGAAGTTGCTTAGGGACCTACGGAGCTAGTGACTAAAGCGGAGTCAATTCAAATTAAAACTAGAAGAGGGACCTCAAGATGCTAATCCACGAAAAAGGATACGAGAAATTTTTATCATACAAAAAACGAGTGCGACCCCTGTAAATACATCGGTTTCTTACTCGTGCAAAAGAACTCTTTCTTGGCAACTTGGACAACTTATAACGATGTTTGTCCTGCATATCACTAAGAAGATCGGGATCTTTACAAAGGGCTTTATAAAGCTTTCGTCTCAATTCATATTTAGTCGCGAGCAATCTACATTTGTGCTCGTATATTTCGCTTCTCCAAAATCTTACTGAGTTTCCCCCTCATCTTTTTGCAAAAAGCCGTTCCACGGTGGTAAAGTCTCATCTTGTGTGTTGGCTGAAGTCTTGACGCATGGCGAGATTACTCTACCACTCTATAAATGGAGGCTCGATAAGTGTCTTCAATTCATCAAATTCTTTTCAAAGAAATTAAGTAGTAGCACGTATGGCTATGGATACTGCAAACAGGCTCTCTGCAATTATTGCCGAAATGGGGCAGCTGCAAAATGAAATTCAAGAGCACCGTAGAGTGCTAAACTTCCTTTTGAGAAGTGTTAGAACAATAGATCCTGCAAGGAAAAAAGCGCGCATTCACGCTACAAGAGAGCGCATAGAGGGTTTGGAGGAGAGGCAGCAAGCGCTGCGGGCGGAGCAGGAAGCGCTCATTGTTCATGGAGCACTCGGTCTCCTGGAAGACTAGAAAATAAGTCCGTACATATCAACCCTGGGTGGGTCATCACTTGTAGGAATGATATAATGCTAATCCATGTTCCATACGGCTAAGGAAGCATCGGTTTTTAATCTCATTATAACTTGGTCGTTCGGAAGAGCAATTAATTCGATCAAAATAGTGGAATGTAAGGCAGTAAAAGAATTAAATACTCCTTTCTTTTTCAATCGCCCCGCGAAGACAGACGTTCGGAAAGGTTCTCGAGATTCTTAATCGCTCTTTGTAGTGAGGAATAATAGTGCGGGAAGGAAGAGAGACCAAGCCAAGCCACTAGTAGAATAAGCCCTTCCCACATGTCAAGTTGAATATGAATAAATGAATGCAGCCTCAACCAGAGAGATCAACCTGCGCCTTTGAGTTGAGGCCGCTGCCGGCGCAGAACGAACTAATCCGCGACCAGCAAGTTTTCCGAAAGCGAACTGAATGGAATTGTTACTTCTAAAAAATCTTAATTCAAATCAAAGAAAGAAGATCTATTTTCCCACATAGTTCGTCGGTCAAACCAACAATTCTCTTCTCAAAGTAATAGAGAGAGTCTTTTTCTAGTTAGACTTCTATCAATGGAATGAAAGAACCATCCCTTCATTGAAAGAGGAAAGGAGATAACTCAAATGCCAGCACAGAATAGAAAGAGTCGTGCTTCAAAGTGGAATTCTTCTAAGATCCATTGCTCGATTTTGCCGCATGCCCTACTCCCAAAATGCGGAGACTTGCAAAGGCAGATCCGGGTTGGTTGGTCCGGAAAGTCATGGGAGAGGCAGGCTAAGTAAAATAATATACTGGTGCTATTGATTATAGAATCTTATGAATCAAGTACTGCACACTTTCTATATCTCCTCCGTCTACAAGGTAAACAGCTTAGCTTAGAGCACAGCGTGTTCGCCACCACACTGGCTGGCTGGTGCATTGGCCAATAGGATCCACTCGAGCAAACTCGTCAGCCACTAGCTTTATTTTCCGCTACGGTATCTGCATAGAGATGCAGGTAAGAAGTGAGTTATACATAAATATAACCCAGTAAGATCCTCCCCGCCACTTTGAATACCTCTGGAACAAGTGTTAGAAAATACAAACACACCACAACAAGAACGATATAGTAAATATGATCACTATACAACAACTCAGTATATTATTATTCAATAGAGTTAACAAAAATTAACCAACAAAGGTACACATTAAGGACTTGTCATAATTGAAGTGAAAGTAATTAACCAACACTTCTATAAGACCATAACGGCACCACAATGCCTCAAATAGATAACGGAGCATACACAATGCTCATTGAAGCATACACACCCCAATTATATCAAGAAGCATATACAATGCTTGGGTGTCGTACAAAGGCATATACAATGCCACAATATCATGGTTCACAGCTGTATCAAACATAACACCATGGCTCACAACCGTATCAAAGTATCAAACTCAACATCATGGCTCACAATAGTATCAAAGTATTAACCTCAACACCATGCGACCGTATCAAAGTATCAAACTCAACATCATGGCTCACAGCCGTATCAAAGTATCAGACTCAACACCATGGCTCACAGTCGTATCACACCATCAAACAACTTATAAAATAATTTTTTTAAATATATTTTTCATAAAATAATATATTTGCGGCTAGTCTTAGACCACCGATTCTGCCAAGCACACGCTTGTTCCAACACATAGACCAGGGAGAGAAAACACATTTTTAAAACGGGTTTTAAAAAAGCAAACATCAAAGCTTAAAGTCTCACTTACCTCGCTAATAGGAAGTTCCCCAACCTTGCAACATCTAGAACGCCAACCAAACAGCCTTCAATGACCTCGATCTATTCAAAATATTGAATAACACGTCATAATTAGTCTAGGCGTAAGATTTCCATAATCTTAGAGCAAATCAAAATCAAAGTCAACCTCAATCTAATTAATAAGAATCAGTACATAATAAATTGTCAACCAAAATAGCCAAAACAGTGTTTGTCTGCGGAATGCATTACATAAGATTCTTAATCTTCCCAACCTCAACATTACAATTCCTAACATTGCCAATTCTTGAATATAATTACTCCTGATCATGGAAATCATGATTAAATTCCTCCATGTCACACGTTTATTACCAAAAAAATTAGAATTAGGTACTGTTAGAATAGATTTCAATATACAAAGCAGTACCCATAACGTAGGAACAAATCTTGCAAATACCTGATTTATATGACTATTTCATCCCCAACAGATTTCCCCCCATTAATCCCCCATCGTTAGTTAATAATTAATACCCTAACATTAAACCCACGAAACAGCACCATCAATATAGTTTTCCATAGGTTTCAATTGTGCCAATCATTTGATTCATTAGTATGCCATCACTAATTTATACTGTAGGGACATAGTATATTACGTGAACACTTGGATTTCTTTCTCACCAAATACTCCTCACAAGGTTAGGCTTGAGACCCCCACAATTGCTTCGTCAGTTCTCCAAAAAAAATTCTATTTGCCGTGTATTTTTTTTTTTCCCTCTTTCTTTGTATTAATCAAGACCACAATTTTCCTTACTCTGCATATTGGGTCTTGTCATGTGGGCCACCAGATAAAAATATATATATGGCCTAGCTCTAACTTTTTACCATATATTTTTTTTTATCCCAATTACTTCGGTGATTTTTTCGTTCTTATACAATATTTAAGACTTATTTACCAAAATTGTTCTAATTTTGTATATTACTGGCCTTAAACAAGGATTACTTACAATTATATACATTCCACCTTAAAAGGCTTCCAATCCATTATTAGTGCCTTAAATTAGGGGATTTAGTTATACTATTTTTTTTTTCTCTCCTCCCCTCAATTTTCCTATTCTCTTACACAATATTTTGCATTCCTTTCAAATGCATGTTCCCTGTTCAATTCCAACTAATCTTCGTCACGTTTCCCTATTCTCTGTATCCATAGTTGGCATATCAACTATTCCTTTTAATTGCAGAATTATTTAGCATTCCTTAGTTGCCAGCATGGTTTTCCTTAAGGAATATAAATTTTTTCTTTCATTGCAGAATCCTTGCTTTTCTCAACTGACTTATCTTTTTTCCTTTCACCTAATCCATCTCAGAAATTCGGAATAGATTTGAGCTATCCGCCATGTCCTTTTTCAAAGCTTATGTAAATATTCTCAACTTTTGAAAAGTTAATTCCGACTTCACGAAGCTCTGTTTTGATTGGAAATTTAGGGAGGAAGAAGTACACACCACAAACAGGATATACATATCAATGATCTCGAGATTAGTTGGAGTTGAAACGTAAGTAGAACAGAGAGATGATAAATTTGTATGGTACAACGACATACAAATTAAAAAAAATCATAGAAATTTAATACAAATTTGATACATCTACAACATCATATAAACTAAAAATAAATTTTATATAATTAATTATATCATATACAACTTATTTATAACTGATCTACAACTTTTATACATACTAAAAATAAATTTCATACAATTTACTATAAAGTGTACACTTATTTACAACTTATCTACAAATTTCATATATTATTTCTACCCAGTTAAATACATTTACAATATCATACAACTTAAATACAAATTTTATACAATATTTTTTTTCTATATTTTGTGTGTGGTTTGTGCTTCTTCCTCTCTAAAATTCCAATCAAAACTTACTCTTTTTAATACAATTTTGATACATATCAACAACCTTATGTAAAAAGATAGTATTGATAACTCAAATACGAATTTTATACAACAATTTATATATTATATAACTATTTTTCAACTTTCATACAACATTTAAATCAAATATTTATATATATATACATATAATTATGTTACAACTTTACTACAATTTCGTAAGTATATTTTATGTCATGTGTTCTTCTTCTTCTTCTTCTTCTTCGAGTTTCAATCTGAAATTCAGCCAAAATCAAGTCTAATCTTCACCAAAACACCCTCAAAATTGAGATATAAACTCCAAACAATATTTCCAATTGTTTGCAATAACACCCAATCCAAACAAATAATGGTTTTTGAAAAACCCAAATTCGATTTCAAAGCTTCAAAGCTTTTTAATGGTTGTCAATGGTGGAAAGTCAAACACCTTCAAAATTTATTGATTGACAATTTCAATTTGAACACTAATTGTGCAACATGAAAGGAAATTGCTAAGTTAAAACGATTGAAATCCATTAATGAATTTCATTAAAATTATAAACAACAAGAAAGCATAAAAAATAGAAAACACCAAATGAAGAAAAATTTGGGAAAAAACAGAGAGTAAGGAGACGAAGAGAGAGGGGGGGATAGAGACAGAGAGATGGAGAGAGAATGTGCAAGCATAAAGGGATAAGGAAATAATTTACATTTCTTATTCAATTCGTAACATAAATGGACACTCATTTAAAACTTATTTTTATATAATTGGTAAATTGTGTATGACCATGTAATTAAATTGAAACTTGAGTAGGGAGGGTAATAAGATTTCAAATAGTGTATAGGAAGATGAAAGTCTCATTACTTTATTACCCATTCAACAAGTGTAATAATGAATTAGGCCGACTAACTATTTAAATAAATTTTAAAACTCTTAAGTTAATATGTGTATATAAAATTTTCAGTTATTACAACCAAGTAAATAAATTAACTACAAAAACATTCTAACAACTTTGATTCCCCTGACCTAACTGCAAAACTTTGGCTCGTTTAACTAACATAACTGATAAGGATTAAATCGATATAATTTTTTAGAGGGGCCTAAGTAACTCAAATAAAAGTTCCATTTAATCACTGACCTAGCCTACAAATCTATTATACTTGAAACTTCAGCTCCCTATTCCGGCAAGGCAGCAATTCATGCAAGATCACATTTAGCAGAATTTTGTTAGTTGGTACTTTTCATGCTTTGATAATGTGGTTTTAATTAACAACACTTTGTTCTTAAAATCATATAATAGCAGCAAAATGAATAATTTTCTTAGATTGTTTAGTATATTTCGAAATGTTTTTATATATATATAATATGTATATATATATATATATAGAACACCAATATGATTGTCTTTTAGGTTTTCTCTTGGACAAGCTTTGCCCCAAAAGCTGAGATACCTATTTAGAATTCTACTAATCAGGAAAGTTAGGGGACATGATGTAATGTAAGTAATTAATTAAGAAAATAAGGATAAATTATGTAAACCATTCGAAAGAGGATTCTTAGGTTAGGGATTTATTTACTTTGACTGTGCCGTACTTCCAATAATAAAATCTATTAAATTTCCTCGCATTAGGGTTTCGTCAAGAATCAGCTGCTTCCGAGCCACGGCCATGGGCGGAGTGACAGCCCCAGCAGACATATTGCCTGAATGCCTCATTCAAAAAATATTGTCTTACCTTAGTTTTAAAGAAGCAGCAAAGATCATTATTCTCTCCAAAACATGGCTACAACCCTGGTTGACTCTTCCCAACTTGAAACTCGGTGATATTTGGAGCAAAAATATAAACGTAGTGGATAAAATTTTGGAGAGATACAAGGACAAGAAAATCCTTATTGAGAAGATTGAATTGTCAAACCTTTTAGAATTTGTTTCTGTCATTTTGATTGATAAGTGGCTTGACATTGCTCTTAAGAATGGTGTAAAAGATCTAGTATATAAAGAAATTTGCTTCATTATCCCAACATACACCTTTCCTATTTTCAAAATCTTGGCAGCAAATTGTGTAAGGAATTTGTCTCATTATCTAGTGGTGTGGTAAATTGTCATTCTTTGAGAAAGTTTCCTCTATCTCGTGTAAGTTTAGACGAAAACATGCTTCAGACTCTATTTACTAGTTGTCCTTTGATTGTTTCATCCTTGATTATTGTTCTAGGTTGGAAAAGATTGAGCTGCTGAATCTTCAAAAGATCAAGTAAGTTTCCATCAGGACAAAAGGAAACCAACGTGCTAAAATTCAAGCACATACTATCGAACACTTTTCTTATGATGGGCGGTTGGAAGATTTTGATATGTTGGACACTGTTGAATGTCAGAATCTGAAATCTTTAGAGCTATCATGTTATATATGTGAAGAATTTTTGGAGCACCTTATCTCTAGACATCAATTCCTTGAGAGATTGATATTAAATGGCCTTTCTAAAGGGTATAAAAGGTTAAACATTTGCGGGAGTCAATCACTAAAGTTCTTGAAGATTATTCAGTGTGAGGGAATAGCAGAGATTAATGCTCTGAATTTGGTATCACTTGATTATAGCGGAGATCACAAATTTCTTGAGCTCATAATTCCAAGCCAACTGAAGCACTCAAAAATCAATCTTAACTGGTGCATAAATTTAAATGCTGAATGGATTTGTAAGTTGAGGAAAATTCTATCAAACTCGAATGTTTTAGATGTAAAAATAGTGTCGTCTGTGACGAATGGATGCATAAATTTAGAATGCAATGAGATAAACATGAAAGATTTGCAACTGCAATATACAGTTGCTATTCCCAAAAAGCGGACGTTTTAGATGTAAAAATAGTGTCGTCTGTGACGTGTGGGGAGTGCCCAACATTTGAGGATGCTTTGTTATGGAGTAGTCATCTTAGGAGACTCAACTTATCATAAAGTGTCAAAGTGATTACATGTTTCGTTGATTGTTTAACGTATATGAGGAATTCGAAACATTCTACTTCTAATGGGAGCAAGCCTTGGGATAGTCAATTAAAAGAAGTAAAAGCCTACACATGTGATTGCAATAATCAGCCGCTAGAATTCAGAAGCGGGGAGCTAGCAGTAAGGACCCTTGCAGAGAAGCAGAACGTTTATTTTTTTATTAGATTGGTGATGCAATTAATTTATTCCTATTCTATGTTGAATGCACTTAGTTTATTAATATATATTTTTAATATACTTAAGAACTTCAAGTTTATGAAGATTTCTTAAAACGGGTCTTTTGTGAGATTCTTAAGACTTTTTGGTGTTCTGTTCTCTCTCCAGTTCTTGTGAAGTTGCTGTATGTTTTTTGACATATCGGTGCTTTTCAGCAGATGACTTAGTAGTGAAAATTTGTGATTGGTACTTCTCTGTGTCAAATATTTCAGATAGAGAGAAGTTACAATATCTGTGACCTTTGCATATTTTAGTTGTTACAATATTTTAGAGTGTGCTGCCTTAATCTCTCGAAGATTCGGCTTATAGATGTTCTTTTATACTCTAAAATCAGTGAATCCAACATGGCCCTACAGAACACCAATTTTCGTTCCATAATTAGGTGATGATAGCCAAAACTTGTTTCATCACTCAAAATATGTTACTAATTTTGCAGTTGTACAATTTGATTTTGTTAACATTAGATGATAGCTTTTATTTTCCATATTTTAATGCATATAAGCTAGAATTTATATCAGTTCTCGAGATTTGCATATTAACTGTACTGGAACAAAACTTTAACAGATTTCTAATATTTGGTAAAGTCTACTTTTACAGACATTTTCTATTGATAAGTGTCTCCCACCCTCCCCCAAACGAAAAAACGAAGGCACAATCTCTATGCAGAAAGATTTATATCAACTAAGCCTCAACGAACTTCCATTCTTACGGCTTTCTAACTGTGTTACTTGCTGTAAGAAACGTTCCCCTGTAATCTCTAGAGGTCATGGATGGATACGAACCAGAAGGTTAGATATCTTTGAGTCCGTGATGTCACTGAAAATTTCTTATCCTTTAAGCTACGCAAAGAGATTGCCTACTTAATCCAGTACTTTAATTGTTGAACACAATCGGTTGTTCACAACTTGAGAGTTTTATTATTGAAAATTCAAGAACAACTTTGATCTTACAAATATTTTTCTCACAATTTTTTTCCTTACTCACACTTAGCAACTTAATTGTTGCTACACTCTTATTTTTGCTCTCACTCTCCTATTTTTCTCACTTTGTTTTCTTTGTTTTTGCTTGGATGGTTTGGCAAATGAATTGCCTCCTATTTATACTAGTTTCCTAGGGACTAACTAGCGAATAAAATTTATTATACAAGTCCCTCTATATTTATAAATTAGTCCCTAACCTAGAATTTTCTTCCAACTATCTAGTTTTAGAATTTATCTAGATAAATCTTCTCTAGATTTTTCTCCTAGATTTTTTTTATGTTTACATTATCTAGAAGAATTCTAGAATTCTCTCCCAAAAAAAATCTTCAAATAAAGTTGGTAATGCTTAAATAATTTAACACTCCCCCTCAGTACCAACTTTATTTGTTCTAGTAACTATTCCGAGTGCTTCACGAAATCTCGTAAATCTCTTGTTATCCAGATTCTTTGTGAAGATATCAGCAACTTGGTCATCTGTCCGGATTGCCTTCATTTCAATTTCACCTCGGAGAACTTTTTCCTGTAGGAAGTGATAATGTACTTCCACGTGCTTCGTCCTTGCGTGAAACACTGGATTCTCTGCCAACCGTATAGCTGACAAGTTATCACAATATAATCCCACAGTGTCCTCTTGTGGTTGATGCAAGTCTCTCATGAGTTGCATTAGCCATGTGCTCTCTTGTGCTGCCATTGCTCCAGCTCGATATTCCGCTTTAGTCGTTGAAAGTGAAACTGTAGGTTGTCTTTTGCTACACCACGATATTGCAGCTGTCCCAATACTGAAGACATATCCTGTGGTTGATCTTCGAGTATCATGGCAACCAGCATAATCCGCATCACAATATCCAACTAGTCTGCAAGGAACTCCTTTCTTGTACAAAAGCCCATAGTCAATAGTTCCTTTCACGTACCTCAATATTCTTTTGATTGCTTCCAAGTGCGGCTTCTTCGGCTTTTGCATGAACCTGCTAACTACTTTAACTGCAAAGGTAATATCTGGCCTGGTCAATGTTAGGTATATTAGCCTTCCGACAAGTTGGCGGTACAATTTTCCATCTTCCAAGTCTTTGCCATCTACGGAACATAACTTCAGATTAGGCTCCATTGGTGTAGAAGATGACTTACAACTCATCATCCCGTACTTTTGGAGTAGATCCCTTGCATATTTTTGTTGTCCAAGAAATAATCCATCATTTCTCTTTTCAACTTCAAGACCAAGGAAGTGATTTAGTTCACCCAATTCTTTCATTTGAAATCGCACCTTCAAGTTTGCTTTGCTCCTGTGAATTTCATCAATATCATCCCCTGTGATGATCAAGTCATCCACGTAGACTAGTATGATGGATAGTTTTCCTTCACGAGCTTTTACAAATAGGCTTGAGTCTGCTGGTGCCACTTGATATCCACTTCGA
>MCJB01007657.1:151968-186345 GCA_002018475.1 Nicotiana obtusifolia | reverse complement strand
ATAGTGCGCACAAAGACAGTTTACTTTTGGAGGCTTTGTCTATAGTAGCACCAGCTGAGCAACAGCACCAGGAACCTTCAGAAGCTGGGCAGCTGCAACATGCTCGAACAAGTACTCCACAGCCACTGAGCACAGAAGTAAATATTAGGCGGCTTCCAATGAGAGCTGCGAAGCACAAACGTGATGTTGCAACCACGTCAATAAAGTCCCGCCGATCAAAACATAAGTCATGAATTTTGAATATTTTTTGCAAAGGGGGGAAGAAGAAGATAAAGTGTTTCAAATTGAAGAAATCACAACATTAGACAAGGAGGGGCAATTTTATAATTCTTACTACTTTTTAATATGTCATTTTATTAGCATTATCATATGTAATCATCATAGAGTGTATTATAAACTCTATGATGATCATACAATATTTGGTACTCGCAAGTTCTTTCTTTCTACATGCTTGCTAATAGGTGAGGCTTTTATTTGCCTCAATAGGATTTATAAGGTAAGGTTTAGCTCGGTAGGCGACATTACACGAGCTTCTGTCCCCCTTACTTGTATTTTCCTTCGCGGTTGCTTTTATTATGAATAAAAACTTATAATTTTCCAAAAAAAAAAAAATCCATGAATCTATGGAAGAAAAATCAGATTTTTTTATCAAATCTTCCAAGAACGAAAATTTAAGATTGAAAGCTAATCCGATGTCCGAATTTGATAATTTTTGTATGGGTGAACTCGTTGGGAGATAAGGAACCCGTTGATGTGAAAATTTTGAACTTTGAGAAGTGGGCCCGGGGCTCGGGGTTTTGCTAATTTTGGGATTTTTCAGTATTTATTGTTTGTTTTCGCGTGGGCTTTGTTCCCTACATATACTATGACGTAATTGTTCTGAATTTGGATAGATTTGACGCACGTGGAGGCCAATTCGAAGGCCAAAGGCGTCGTGGGCTAGAAATTTAGCCGGTTCAAGGTAAGTTGTGATTGTAAATGATATTCTGAGGGTTGGAAGCCCCAGATTTGCACATTGTAGTGCTATATTGAGGTGAGGCACTTGCTCGATAATGAGCATGGGGTCGTTTACTACCGGGGATTGTGACTTGGTCCGTCCCGATAGATGATTTTTACTACTTAATTGATTGAAACTTATTTGTATCATCATGATTGGGGCTGATTGCCATATTTGGGTTTCGTGCCGGTTATTTGAACCTTTTAGGGGTAATTATCACTGTTTACTCACTGTTTTGATTCATACTTGAATTCAGTCATGTTGTTCTTCCACTGTTTTACAACTCAGCCACTTTTACTCAGTTTTGACATTTAAATGATGTTTTTGGGCTGAGAACTACTGTTTTACTATGCCCGAGGGGCATGTGATGATTTTCTGACTGAGTGCGGCCGAGGGCCAAATGTGAGGTTTTACTGAGTGATATGAGGCTGAGGGCCTGAGATACTTGATGTACGCCACGAGGTGGCTTGATTGATATGAGGCCGAGGGCCTAGATATATGCCATGAGGTGGCTTTATATTGCGCTTGGGCCGTAAGGGGCCCCTCCCGGAGTCTGTACACCCCCAGTGAGCGCGGGTACCTATTGTGATAATTACAGTTGATAACAATGACAACTGTAGGTTACAGTTGGTAACAATGACAACTGGTAACCAGAGCTGAAGGGATATTACAATTGGTAACAATGAAAACTGTAGGTTATAGTTGGTAACAATGACAACTGGTAACCAGAGCTGTGAGATTGATACTGAGCCCAGGGATATTACAGTTGGTAACAATGACAACTGTAGGTTACAGTTGGTAACAATGACAACTGGTAACCAGAGCTGGGAAGATTTTACTGTTTTTAATGATACTGAGCCCAGGGATGTTACAGTTGGTAACAATGGCAACTAGTAACCAGAGCTGGGTAGATTTTCAAATGATTTCTTACTGATTTACTGTTTTCAAATAATGGTTTACTGCTTCATTATGCATTGCCTTGTGCTTTACGTTTTTCCTTACTTTCAGTCATTATTTAAATGCATTACTCACTGAGTTGGAAGTACTCACATTACCCCCTGCACCATGTGTGCAGATTCAAGCGTTATTGATTCCACTCATAGGCATTGACTACGACTGTCAGAGAGGTGATTCAGAGACTACGAGGTAGTTGTTGGCGTCCGCAGCCCCGTATCTCTTTTACTTGTTGTTTCCGCTTTCTTCAAGCAATTGTGCCAGAGATATTGTAATAGTAATCTTGTTATTAGGATTTCATTAGTTGCTCATGACGTTGTGACACCCCGTTTTGCGCTGTTGTTGGGATGGTTCACTATGTTTTTCCGCAAATGACTTCTATTAAACCGTGTTGTGTTGTTCTCTTGTTAAATTAACTGCTTAAAATGAGTTATGGTTCGAATTGGCTGGCCTTGTCTTCAAGAGAGGCGCCATCACGACCAGGTTTGGGATTTGTATCGTGACAGCTACCACGAACCCTTAGAGGTTATGACTCGGTATTGGTGATTGTAGACCGACTGACGAAATCAGCATACTTTTTGCCCCGATGAAGACTACATATGGTGGAGTCAGGTACGCACAGATATTTATGAACAAAATTGTCCGACTTCACGGGGTTCCAATATCCATCATCTCTGATAGAGGATCACAGTTTACTTCACGCTTTTGGAAATCTTTTCAAGAAGCATTGGGTACACGAGTAAATCTTAGTACTGCATTTCATCCACCGACAGACAGCAGTCTGAACGTACTATTCAGATCTTGGAGGATATGTTGAGAGCTTGCACTCTTGAGTTTGGAGGTAGTTGGGACACTTATCTACCATTAGCTGAATTTGCTTACAACAATAGCTTCCAGTCCAGTATTCAAATGGCACCGTACGAAGCACTGTATGGTAGAAGATGTCGTTCTTCTATCAGATGGTTTGACGCTGGTGAGACTAACTTATTGGGACCCGACCTAGTACAAGAAGCTATGGACAAGGTCCAGTTGATCAGACAGAGATTGCTTGCAGCTCAAAGTAGACAAAAGTCTTATGCTGATAAGAGAAGAAGAGATTTAGTGTTCACAATTGGGGACAAAGTATTCCTACGAGTCTCCCCTATGAAAGGTGCGATGCGGTTTGGGAAAAGAGGCAAGTTGAGCCCCAGGTTTATAGGAAACGCATAAGATAATAGGCCGAGTGGGAGCGGTGGCTTATCGTTTGGCACTTCCTCCTGAGTTATCTTTTATTCACCCAGTGTTTCATGTCTCAATGATAAGAAAATGTATATCAGATTCATCTCAGGTGCTGGAAGCACCAACTATACCGCTTGATGAGAAGTTGTCTTATGAGGAAGAGCCGATGTCAATTGTTGATAGACTAATAAGAAAATTACGGTCAAAAGAAATTGTGTTCGTGAAAGTCCTATGGAGAAATCATACTGCAGAAGAAGCTACATGGGAAATAGAAGATGCTATGCGAGTCAAGTATCCTCATTTATTTCAGTTTACAGGTACGTACCAAAGCTAAATTCGGGGGGGGACCGAATTTCATAAGCAGGGAGAATGTAATACTCCTCATACAAAAAAAGAGGGCAGTTAAGTAATTCACCCAAAAAAATAACAAATAAACGAATTAAAAAAAAAGGGGGATGCAAGCACAAAAAGGGCCGAAGCCCATTCACTGACCAAAAAACGGAAAAGAAAAACGAAAAGGGAAAGGGGAAAAGGGAACGCAACCCTTGCTGCGGCTATAACAGAATCTAAAGCAGGAAAAGAAAAAAAACCGCACAAGAGGAAACAAAGGAGGAGAAGAAGAAGAAATAGGCTGGAACCAAATTTTGAGAAATTTTAAATACGTACTGGTTTGTACGGGTAATACTCGAACTTCTCATTGAGTGCTTTTCTTCTAGTAATTTTTTTATCTCATTTTTATATTAAAAGATTTCACAAGGTATAGACCTTTTTATTAGAATATTATGTATGAGTCAATATAATTTAGCGAGTTGAAAAATCAGATGTAAAATCTAAAGGATTGGGTATTCTAAATTAGTTATAAATTAACCTAAAGAAGGCAACTAACACGAGTTCGATGTGATGTGATTATTGATTAAACGAAGTCATACGAATTGCTCGAGGTGGCGAGTTTGACATTTCTACACGAGTACTGTGAGTAGTAATCTTACCGCAATTTGTGTTTTCATAAATTGCATGATTTACACATGATTTTTAATATGAATATGTTACCGATTATTTTGAGCTGCATGTGGGAAAAGTCTTTTACTCGATATGAAACCGAAATAGTTAGTTGAGATGAGTACCTTGATTTTAAGTATTTCGTTGTCACTAGATCTGTTTTACCGTTACTTGAATTTACTGTTATCGAAAGGAAATTATATCATTTGATAAGAACTGAAATGCCCTATATCGTTTTAAAATTAGTTTTTACGAGTATATACGGATTACAGAGACAAGTATAAATGGGAGTAGACATTGAAGGATCCCGTAGCTAACGGCGGGTTCGTTACACATGGTGCACCTTGTAATTACTGATTACAGTTATAGCCCTCGCTAGTGGGAAGGTAGAACTAGCATACCATTACCGATTTACCTCGAGTAGGGACTGCCGTTGTATATGACTTCTGGTAAAGAAGTCCACAGTTATACCGATGACATGATCCATTGATTGAAAACTCCCAAAATGTGAATACTGATATTATACAGTGGTTACCGAGCTTATTACTGAATTGTTAATTATATTTTACTACAAAAAAGCGTGATGAGACTGAAAATTATTTATTGTTTTTGAAAGGGCATTTTAATATTATTTTCTTTTTGAGATACTAGCGTGTTTCTGACTTGTCCCCAATTAAAAACGGTTGTGGTTAAGTGTTATTACTCACTGAGCTAGCGACTCATTCCCCGCTAATTTTTTTACAGAGACAGCAGTTGATGCAGGCGAGGATCTCGTTAATTAGAGCGCACAGGTTGATATTTCGGTGAGCCTCAAACTTGTTTGCGTGGGCAGAGATTTTACTTATTGTTATGGTCTTTTCATTGAACTCTTAGAGTCTCTCCATAGTCATTATTTTAGTGTCATGCGTATTCTTTCATTATTATAGTCTTATGTTGAGTATCGTTCTCATTTATCAAAGTTGAAAATAAATTAGTATTTCTAGTGTTAGTTGGTGGTTTAGTTATGGTAGAGACTTGTATTGGTTAATTGACAAGTTGTCAATTGTTTGGTATAATATTAGGATGTTTGGTTGTTGATTTGAGACAGGAAAGTTTTTGGGGTGGTCTAAAAATAGGGGAAACTATGTTCGATTTTCTATAAAATTTCTGATGAGGCTTACTTGGGAGCACTTGCTCCTATGCGCCGGTATTCAATTACAAGTCCTGCCATTCTAGTTTCACCCAAATCCGACTCTGAACCGATGTTCAAACCCCAATTATTCACTTTAGAAAAGTTTTGACAAAATCCCAATTTCTCTTTTCAAATCCCATGTTTTGATGTTAAATCTAGTGATGGATTCATGTAAATATCTTAGATAGATGTTAGAATCACTTACCCCAAGCTTGTAGATGAAAGTCTAGGTTGAAACCCTTCAAACTCGAGCTCCCAAGTCTCTATAGCGGTGAAGAATGAAAAGAAGTCAAAAAATCCTGTTTATACATTACAACATCTCATCTCCCACGGTGCTAACCGCACCTTTCCTAGTGTGGTCCGCACTTACACGTTTTGCTGCCGCGAACCAAATTGTGCGGCCACACTTCATCAGCGACTACACTACTAGTCTTCAGTAAATTGATCAATACGTTCTTTACAAATGTCCAAATGATGAATGGTTTGATTTTTCAAAAACCAGATTTGAAGGGCTACAACTTTCATTTTTGGATCATCTCAAAATTCCTTATAGATTGCAAGATATAAGCTCCTGAAGTTTAACCAACAAACCTGCAGATATCCTGTTGCGGGCCTCAGCACATGGGTTTTGCTTCAGCACTCCCAAAATGGGCCCTCCGCACTTCACTTGCTCCACAACATCATCAAAGTGCCGAAATACCCAAACTTGTACAAAACTCACCCAAAGCACCCCCGGGGTCCCCAGGACCCTATCCAAACATACCAACAAGTCCTAAAACACAACATTGACCTACTTGACGCCTCAAATTCCTCATAACAACATCAAAATAATGAATTGCACCTTAAATCAAACTTAATGAACTTTTGAACTTTCAACTTCCGAAACTCATGCCGAACCATATCAAATCAACTCCGAATGACCTCAAATTGGGCACACAAATCTCAAATGACCTAACGAAGCAATTCTAATTCCCATAACCACAATCCTATTCCAATATCATCAAAGTCAACTCTCAGCCAATCTTATGAACATTCCAAACTTTCAAATTTCCAACTCTCGCCAATTAGTGCTGAAACCTTCTAGAAATATCCAAATGCAAATCCGGGAATACGCCCGAGTCCCAAATCACCATCCGGAACCATCAAAACTCCGATCTAACGGAACCATCAAAACTCCGATCCGGGGTCAAATACTCAAAAGTCAAACTTGGACAACTCTTCCAACTTAAAGCTTCTTTGTTGAGAATCATTCTTCCAAATAAATTCTGAATACCTGAAAACTAAAACCGTCGATTCACACAGGTCATAACACATTATGCGATGCTGCTCAAGTCTTCAAATAGTTGAACGAAATGCAAATGCTCAAAATGACTGGTCGGGTCATTACATTCTCCCCCGCTTAAACATATGTTTATCCTCGAACGTGCCTAGAGTCATTCCAACGCCATCAACTCGCCGTGTAACCTTACCATGCACATACCCGAGGGTGATCCCACATCACCTTAATCCGTATAAGCATGACGACACCACATAACTAAAGATCGTTAATTCAACCTTAGTCCATAAACCTTGGAACCCAATTTCTAACATCGGGAATTCCTTACAAGACCCGAATCTTGCATGTATATACTGTATAAATCTGGGCAAGTTGTATGAAGCCATAACGAAAGCCCAAAATGCCATCACATGATAAACCACATAACTCAGATGCTCAAAACAATAAATTCTGACCACAGTAGATGCTAAAAACAAACCTAATACTGGTAGTAAACCTCATCTCAATTAGAACCTCATTCAAAACCTTCGTACACTGCCGATGATGAAAGAAACACGCAGAAACTCATAACCACTCATCAGATCAGTAAGTCATGGAACCCTCTCCCATCCAATCAGAACCAAAGCCAATTCCTACGCCGACTTCCGATATTATCCCTCCAAACACACTGTAATCTAATTCGATAGCAATCACTTCAGGCCCAACGACTTCATCTCATCACATACAAGCTACTATACTGACATGACACACCAATTCTACCTAGAGTCACAACCGTGCAATCTGTGCACCAATACGTAACAATTCAAATGCACTCGAAAATGGAAAATAATTCAGACGGGAGAATCGTCCTGCAAGCTCAACAAGTACCACCACAATGCAATGCTAAGAACCCATCACACACCATAGAACCAAAACACGCAAATATATCACAAGCGATAATATCTCAACATAACTCCGTTGCAATGCGTAACCCTATCCAAACACCGGTTCACATGAAATACCTCAAGTCATAATGCTCAAAATCAACAACCACACGCAATTCAACATAAGTACACAAAGTACATGGCCATGACCAAGGTGCAATCAACCATTACATACCCCAATAACCATTTCTTTCGAATTCCGCTCTAAGGCCCAAACAGAACCGCACCATGTGTACATATAACCAACAAATTACAACCCCTCGTAGCATAGAAGAGTAACTCATACAACATATGAGAACAAAAATAAGCTAAACTCTAACTGAATGGCACATCCCTCAACAATAGTAGAACGGAGTCAACCAATCCGACCCGGTGTAGAATACACATCCTTATTCGGCCTTCCACTGGGCCCCAAATCAACTCTAGTCATCCACCAATAGATAACTAACCCTCCGAAAGTCAACAATGACCTAACCATAACACATACTATCATTTGGCTAGCTTTGCCACATTTCACAGTCCACAACTACGAAACAATTTTCTTCTGTGAGCTCCCACTTTCCAAATCCATAGAACATACGAGTCACCATATCTGATCCCAACTCCACCGCCCCAATGTCTAGCACATCTCTCAAACATGATCATCCCACGAGGAATACTTCTACAATTCTTCCATGCCACATAGCAAGAACATCAACAGTCAATCAACCAGGCGAGTACTGCAATACCCATGAAGCATCCGTAAGTTCACACAATGCGCCTTCTGAAATGTGCACCCCTTCTCAGGCAATACCAAGTAGTAATATCATTCATTTAGTCATCTGAAACCGTCTATGTTGCCTAAAAATTCATGACCTTCCCTTTAAAACTGAATTGTTACCTTGTACATGCAAATCTCAATCCCCCACAACACACTGCATCTATTATGCCATCATATGAAAAGTAAGAGTATTTCATAATCGACTCTGAATCACAAGTAGAATACATACCCGGTCAGCTGGAAACCTTCCATTAGATCCCATATAGTAGGAAATCACAATACTCAACATGCTCCTCACGCTGGTAGAAAATACCTATCTCAAACCGTGATAGAAACCATCAAGAACACTTTGAAACCCATTTGCACGTAATTAAACCATCTGAATTGAATCTCTCTAACTCAACCAAGCCACGCAGGTCGTCAAAACCCATGAGCATTGCCGCAAAACACTTAAACAGACTCACCACATCATAAGTACCCAAAGAACCGACCATATCCATTACTGTGCTGATCCAACCTACTATGAAGTTGTCATATTTCTCCGAGTTCCTTTCGAATTACCCTCGAGGTGACACTTCTCCTTACTAGAACAGCATGATCCTTAACCAAAACTCACCCCACGATATCCTAGCATAAGTCCACACCACCCTAAGGCCCATAAGCCGTTGTATTCCCTCTTAAGCACCCCAAAAGTATCGGAACCGAGAAACCCACTCTGAAGAGACCTTATGTGAACCTAAATTTGTTTCCTTTACCTCTCTGATACTAAAATGTATAATCCATGATGACATAAAAACACCGCGAGCCTCAACAACATCCAATGAAAATCTCATATTCTAGCCATACATAAATCCCATAAATTCTCAATGGCTACATATAAATCTTGAATCCATGAGAACCTTCTCGAAAGTCATCCACTCTACTCAAATCTCAATTGCACCACCCAAACGGGATGAATGACATGTGCCCCATTAGCACAACAATACCAAAAGAATTAACCTCGCCCTAACGTAACTAAGTAAATTCCTACTCCACGCATACTACATCTTCCATGAATAACAACATAATCATTCCATGAATCCCAATGTACTCATAAAGCATAATACACCATGCATCCAGAAATTTCCATGCTTAAGTCATCCTCAAAACCAGCCTCTACAAGTCATAACCGGTCCACAAGCATGCCTCAAACCGAAACCAATACAATACGTAACCATGTAACCAAATATCGCAGTGAGATTCAACTCAATCCTTCATAAGCTCACAATTGGCTCAATGTCATCGATCAAAACACTCGTTAACTCACAATGCCCATACTCTGTTACTGCCATAATATTGCGGTGAGATTCAACTCAATCCTTCATAAGCTCATGTAACACAAACCATCTAATACCTCAAATAATCTGCTAAGCTCGCATTCATCCTCGCGACGGTCAGGTCAACTTTTTCAACCAATCCAAACTCAAATCGCAACACATATAACCCACTAGTAGAAATAAACTCTTCACACAACATCATAAGGATCACACATCCGTAGATTACCCCGTAGGTGATAATCCACCTCCTTAACCTCAAACTGAAATCTATCTATGCTCTTTCACAGCCACAACTACTACGCCATCACTTAATTTTCCTAAGTTTGAACTCACAACAAGACATGAAAATCTACCACGCTCCACAATTAAACAACATGAAAGATCCTTCAACACACCCATAACTCGAGACTATACGTTAGACCAAGACATAATCAAACACCTAATAGCCCTTGCTATATCTCAAGCAAACTCTTTTCGTCACATTCAAACCATTTGAACGCTTCCCGCGGTCACATCTTATTCATCATATAGCTATCCAACCACTCATCGAGCCACAAATTCCATGCATAGGAAAACTACCGTACATATAAGTCCAAAATCATATACTCACACAACTGAAGCTACCGAGCCTAAGCTGCGCTCTAAACCTGGCCTCAAGTCCTTCAGACTGACCCATCACTAAAACACAAAAAATACATCTCGTACCTCATCCATGCAATTCCACAAGCCGTCAATGCACTGCTGATATCAAGTGCTCACATATGCATACGAGTGAGTGGAAGGAATTCAAAGAGATATAAGTCAAGCATAATCAATGTCGCACGAAAAGAAAAGAAAGATGAGAAGTTTATCCTAAATACCGTGTAGCGTCTCGAAGATAGATATCGATCATCATACCAATCCTCAAGACTCTACTAGACACTTGCTTATGACTTGTAGAACCTATGAACTTAGAGCTTTGATACCAACTTGTCACGACTCAAAATCCAACTAGTCGTGATGGCACCTAACCCCAACCCGCTAGGTAAGTCAATTTAACAATAATCTAATTCAAATGAGGTTTACTATGAGAAGTAATGATAATACAACTGAACTTTTATACAAAAATCCAAGGATTGGTAATACAAATCATGAGCTTCTAGGATTTAGAGTTTACAAAGGTGATAAGAAATATATACATCATCAGTTTGAAATATACATGAACAGATTAATAATTCTAAAGCTACCAAAAACAAGAGGCAACTATGACCAGAATGCAGGTATATCATCAATTCCAGCTCCCGCCATACACAGCAACATCAACATTCAAAATATGCATGCAAGGTGCAGAAGTGTAGTATGAGTACAATCGACCCCATGTACTCAGTAAGTAACAAACCTAACCTTAGGTTGAAAGCAGTGACAAGCTTGGACAATGGTCAAAGTCCAAGACCAATAACCAACATCAACTCATAACGATATAATAAAGTAGTAAAAGAAACAACTCAAAGATATAATGCTCAGCTCGTTCATAGTTATAAAACAAATAGGCATACTTATCAAGTATAAGAGTATACCCCAAATCCTTCACTGAAATAAAAAAAATGTGAGTATATCATAAAACTATGATTTTTTTAAAGACTTTCAACAACAGGTAAAATAATTAAATCTCATATAGCATAAGGAAAGTACATCTCTATGCCTACATGTCAATATGCATGCGAAGTCATAAATGTCACCATACCGTGTAGCATGAGGAAATGCATCTCTATGCCTGTATGTCGAATATACATGTCAATGCAATGCATCATACTAATGAACTCATGTACTCACACTCTCAAAGTACTCAATATCACTGTCTCACACTCCCACTCATCACACTCAATCACTTAGCACACTCGGCCTCTCGGCATTGTACGGTACCTGTTGCGGCGTGCAACCCAATCCACATATAGCCATAAAGCTTGTTGCAGCGTGCAACCCAATCCACATATATATTGCTATAAGGCTTGTTGCAGCATGCAACCCGATCCATATATATATAGCCATAAGGCTTCATGCGGCATGCAACCCGATCCATATATATATAGCCATAAGGCTTCATGCGGCATGCAACCCGATCCATATATATATAGCCATAAGGCTTGTTGTGGCGTGCAACCCGATCCAAATAAATTCCACTCACAATCTGGCCCTCAGGCCCCAACTCAGTCATCAATCTCTCTAGTCTCTCAGGCTCACAAATCTCATGCCAAATCAGCCCAAATAATGACAACAATATGATGTGACAACAAATGATTATAGAGACTGAGATATGATATGTAAATCAATGAACAGGACTAAGTATGCAGATGCAATTTAAGCAATAAATCAACAGTAGAGATAACCTCAATAGGTCTAAACCGAATAAGCATGTAGCCTAAAAATGATTTCTGACAAGATTCACAACTTAATTTCTCTTAACACGTGGAAATTTGATGGATAGAAACAAGATTAGGTAACTACACATTATCACAGAAACAATCGAGACATAATTCACACAATGCACGCCTACACGCCCATCACCTAGCATGTGCATCACCTTAACACGAAGCATATAACTCCTATATTCAGGTTCATAACCTCAAAATCAAGTTTAGAAGTGTTACATACCTCGGACAAGACGAATCAAATACCGAGCAAGCGAAACGATACTCCAAAAAATGGCATCTCGCGCGTACCGACCTCTGAAGGCTCGAAACTGGTAATTTTAGAGGAAACAAACCCAGATGATAATGGTCAAAACTTTAATCAATTACTCAAAGTCAACAAAAAGTCAAACCCGGGTCCGCGCCTCGCAACCCGACAATACTCATAAAATCCAACAACCCATTCAATTACGAGTCCAACCATACTAGTTTCACCCAAATCCAATTCCGAATCGATGTTCAAAACTCAATTATTCACTTTAGAAAAGTTTTGGGAAAATTCCAACTTCTCTTGTTAAATCCCATGTTTTGATGTTAAATCTAGTGATGGATTCATGTAAATATCTTATATATATGTTAGAATCACTTACCCTAAGCTTGTAGATGAAAGTCTAAGTTGAAACCCTTAAAACCCGAGCTCCCAAGTCTCTAATGTGGTGAAGAATAAAATAAAATTTTAAAAATCCTTTTTATACACTACAACATCTGATCTCCCACGGTGCTAACTGCATTTTTCCTAGTGTGGTCCGCACTTCCAAGTTCTACGGACGCGATCCAAATTGTGCGGCGGCACCTCAGTAGTGACTACAATATCAATCTTTTGTAAATTGATCATAACTTTCTGTACAAATGTCTAAATGATGAATGGTTTGATTTTCTGACAACTAGACTCAATGGGCTACAACTTACATATTTGGATCATCTCAAAATTCCATATAGATTGAAAGATATAGGCTCCCAAAGTCAAACCAACAAACCTGCAAATATCCTGTTGTGGTCCGCACTTTGGCCATTACCTCCACAACGTTTTATGTGCTGCCACACATGGGCTTTGCCTCAACACTCCCAAAATGTTCCCTCTGCACTTACTTGCTCCACAAAATCATAAAAGTGCCGAAATGCCCAAACTTGTACAAAACTCACACGAAGCACACACGGGTCCCCAGGACCCCATCCAAACATACATACAAGTCCTAAAACACAACATGTACCTACTTGAGGCCTCAAATTCCTCATAACAACATCGAAATAATGAATTGCACCTCAAATCAAACTTACCGAACTTTTTAACTTTCAACTTCCGAAACTCATGTCGAACCATATCAAATCAACTCTGAATGAACTCAAACTTGGCACACAAGTCCCAAATGACATAACAAAGCAATTCCAATTCCCACACCACAATCGAAACCCGATATTATCAAAGTCAATTGTTGGTCAATCTTATGAAAATTCTAAACCTTCAAATTTCCAACATTTGCCAATTAGTGCGGAAACCTTCTAGAAATATCCAAATGCAAATGTGGGCATGCGCCCGTGTAATGACCCAGTCGGTCGTTTTGAGAGTTGTGGCCCCGTTTCCCCATTCACTGCTCATTTTGTACCTTATAGCTATTATGTGACTTACCAGGGTAGTCGGTTCGGGTCCCGAGAGATTTTCGAGGGAAATGAGAAACTTAGTCTCAAGGTTGAAAGCTTAAGTTGAAATGGTTGACCGGATATTGAGTTATGTGTAAACAACTCCGAAATGGATTTTTAATGGTTCCATTAGCTCCATTGGGTGACTCTTAGGAGCGTGTCCGGATTGTGATTTGGAGGTCTATAGATGAATTAGGCTTCAAATGGCAAAAGTTGGATTTTTGGAAAGCTTGACCGAGATTGGACTTTTTTGATATCGGGGTCGGATTCTGATTTCGGAAGTTGGACGAGGTCCGTAATTTCATTTGTTGCTTGTGTGCAAAATTTGGGGTCAATCGGACATGATTTGATAGGTTCTGGCATCATTTGTAGAAGTTGGAATTCCTTAGTTTTAATAGGCATCAATTGGGGTGCGATTCGTGTTTTGATGTTGTTTGAGGTGATTTGAATGTTCGGCTAATTTCATATGATGTTTTGGAACTTGATGGTATGTTAGTTGAGGTCCCTGAGGCCTCCTGCGAGTTTTGAATGATTAACGGATCAATTTTAGACTTAGAAGACTGCTGAAGAATTTCTGGTGTCCAGTTCTGGTTTCCTTCTTCGCATTCGCGATGGGAGTCCCGCATTCGCGAAAGGTAGCTGGTGGCAGGTGAAGAATTATTCTTCGCGTTCGTGAAGAAGGAGCTGCATTCGCGAAGAACTGGGTAGGTGATGCATCGCGAACGCGTGAAGGAGGTCGCGTTTGCGAAGAGGAAGAAGAGGCAGTTGGGACCCCACGCATTTGGTCTTCGCGTTCGCGAAATAGGTACCGCGTTCACGAAGCTAGGGTTTAGTAGGCACCGCATTCACAAGTGGAGCCTCGCGTTCGCAAAAAATACTTTAGGGTAGTAGATGGATTTGTGCTACGCGAATGCAAGAGGAGGACCGCGTTCGCAAAGAAGAAGATCACTAGACAGATTTAAATATTCCAAAAATGAGGGTTTGAGTTCATAACACAAAAATTTGATTTGGGAGCTCGGTGGGAGGCCGATTCTTGGGGAGATTTTCAAGTGGGTGATCAGGGTAAGTGATTCCTACCTAGTTTTGGTCAATTTTCATGATTATGTCTTTAATTGTATCATCAAATTAGTGATTTAGGGTGGAAATTTGAGGAAAAATGGAGGAAAATTCATAGGCTAAATTTTGAGGTTTTGATCGAGATTTTGGTGTTGGATTCGGGTAATTTTGGTATTATTTTGAGGGTATGAAACCCCGTATTATGTGTCATGTCTTTGGTTTTGAGGTGACGTACATGCTAGGTGACGGGCGTGTGAGCGTGCACCGTAGGAATTGTGACTTGGTCAATTCTGTGGAACTGTGTAGTTGAATAATATGTTTTTATCCGTACATTCTCCGCGTATTAGAGAAGTTGAACTGCAAATTATGTTGGCAATTATATTTAGACCATGTGTTTACACAGTAGGGACCCATAGAGGTCGCGTACATGCTGAATTATCTGCTAAATTGTTGTTTTGTACTCAGTCACAGTTTTATTTGCTTATCATATCTTAGTCTCTATTGTTCCTAGTTGATACATTATATCATTTCTGCTTGTGCTAATTTTCATAATTTCTGAGAGCCCGAGAGACTGGAGAGGTTGATGACTGAGTGAGGTCAAGGGCCTGATTGTGAGGATATTTATGAGATCGGGTTGTACGCAGCAACATGTTTCATTGATTTATACCATGATTGGCTTGTTATAGCGCTTGGGCTGAAGGAGCACCTCCGGAGTCTGTACATACCCCCAATGAGCGTAGGTACCTACTGAGTGCGAGTGTCGAGTGCCGAGTGCCAAGTGCTGAGCGACTGTGAGGAATGTGTGATTGTGAGGTTGGAGTGGATGGGGGGACTGAGTGTCTGGTGTTCTGTGAGGATGCATTTGATTTCATTTTGTTGTACTTCAGCTGTCATATATCACTGTCTTGAAATTTCTGAGAGATATTATCTTCTGTTTCAATTGAACTTGACATGAATTAAATGTTTTAACCTTACTTGTTGAACTTGAAACCATGCCTACCTTCCTATGTTGAAATTACTGTAATTGAACTTTAACTGTGAAGCTCGTCACTAATTTCAGTCCTTTATTTAGTCGTGTTACTTACTGAGTTGGTTGGACTCACGCTACACCCTGCACTTCGTGTGCAAATCGAGGTGTTTCCGGATACGGTAGGTGTTGATTCTATCGCACAGTTAATCTTTTGGAGATTCCACTGTATCTGCTCGGCTTTTCGCAGACCTTGTCTCTCCTTCCATTTCTTCCCGCTTATTGTATTTTAGTTTTAGACTATCATAGATAGTATTTTCCCAGACATGTGATGTATAGTTGCTCGTGTACTCTATGACACTCCGATTTTTGGGAACTTCAGCATTGAGTTTTGGGTTTTTATCTTGCTTATGAGAATTTTTATTATATAAACTGTTTCAATTCATTTTCTGTTATAGTGTTGGAAATATTTTGTAATGTCGGCTTGCCTAGAACTACGTTAGGCGCCATCACGACAGGTTATGATTTTGGGTCGTGACAGCCCGAGTTCAAAATCACCATGCCGACCTAATGGAACCATCAAAATTCCAATCCGGGGTCAAATACTCAAAAGTCAAACTTGGTCAACTCTTCCAACTTAAAGCTTCTTTGTTGAGAATCATTCTTCCAAATAAATTCCGAATAACCTAAAAACCAAAATCGTCGATTCACACAAGTCATAGTACATCATCCGATGTTGCTCATGACTTCAAATAGCTGAACAGAATGCAAATGCTCAAAACAACCGGTCGGGGCATTACAGTTAGTGTTGTCCTTCACCATAAAATTTTAACCATTTGACTTATTCTTAAAAAGGGAAAAGGTCTCAATTTTTCCCTAAAGTATTCGATCGAGAGCGGATTTGTTTTCCATTAAAAAAGTAGCTTGTTCGCACCCTTGATGTTATACAAATAGTTCATATTTACCCTTTTAGTCTAAAGAAAGTAAATTATCCAAATTAAATGTAACCTGGAATTTTAATTAACTCCTAATCTAACTGTAAACCCACCCCCCTCCTCCTCCTCCTCCTCCTCCTCCTATTCTATCGGTAGCAATGTCAAAAAGACCACGGTCTCATCGGCCATCAGAGTTACATTTCTAGGTCGCGACCAACAAAATCAAGGTCATCGCCGGTGAAAATATTGTCGATGATGGAACTCTCCTTTTTTTACATATGATAAAGGGCTTCATGGGGTGATGAGAATGTGAAGCTGTGAAAAAGTAGATCAAGATGGTAACGTATCGAGGGGGTTGTCAACGTTCACCTATGAGATTTAGTTTTTTCTATGGGGTTCTGATTTTGAATGTGGCTGAATGGTTGTGAGAACTAAATTGAGATGAGGAAGAGGTCCTCATTTGCCCTAGAAAAATGAAAAGAAAAGAGGTAGGAAGAAGGAGGTCCCATCCAGCAAATTTTTACGTGAGGTTCAAGATGGTGCTCCCATGGTAGTTTCCCAGCTGTTGTATATGTGACGTGCGAATGTATTTGTGTAAGAAGAAGAGTGAAGGGAGTATGGGAAAGAGGGGGCAGCTATGAGTTAAAAAATGAGAGAGGGTGATAAAAATTAGGGTTTGATAGATAGGAGGGTTAATTAAATGTATTAGAATATTTTAACTAGAAAAAATAATTTTTAATTTGACTAGTTCACTTGCGTTAGCCAAAAATGGTAAATCTGAACCATTTGTGTAACGGCAAGGTACGAATGAACCACTTTTTGTGGAAGCTTGAATCTAACTTTTTGTGGAAGGATAAATCTACGCTAAATCAAACACTTTATGGGTAAATTTAGATAATTTTCCTTTTAATAATGTGGAAGTTGAAGTTTACAGCTAGCCACAAGGGATTCATTTTATAGTCAAGCTTGAGACTTTCAAGTAAGAGATTCTTTACTCAAGGCTCAAAAAAGTATGAATTAGTTTTACTATTATTTTTATTTAACAGTTGTAATTGCTCTCAAATATTTTTTTGTTCTTTTAGCTTAACTTCATAACAATATTATATGCTCAAGGTAGAAAAAAAAATGGAGATATGAATTAAATGGAACACAATGCGTTATTCATGAGATGAGTCAAGCAATCTATTAAGATTCTTTTTTCATGTTATTAAGCATGAGGAGTTAAGGGGGAGGTACAACTTTAAAACCAATCTACCTAATACCTTACTCAAAGCGAAAAAACGGGAAGAAAAGTCATTCATAAGAAATTATTGATCCTTAATGAATTACAATATTAAAAAACAATTGCATCTATTTAAGGTGGAGAAAGAGCTAGATACGTGATTTATAAGGGAAAATGATGCGCTGTCCATGAAACATTTTGTTCATGGGCTTAATGGTAGTAATTGGTGAGGAACAAACGTTATATAGAAGAACCAATCTATCTACTTACCTTGCTCCAAGAAAAAATAAAGCACGGTGATATTTGGCTATAAATGTTATACTATTTAGTGCATTGCGGACCTTATATTTTGGTGTTTGATGTTAATATGTGCGACGTTTGAGATTAATTAAGTAATTTTTATCTGTAGGATCATTGATATGAAGATGATTGAAGGTTCCACACAAGGATGTCGAAAATACAAGAAAAGAGCACGAAAAGGCGAAAATCGGAAGAAGCCAAGAACCAAACACCCGATTAGGCGACGCCTGGCTCCTAGCAACCAATATCTCGCGCCCAGCCTCGCCAGGCGAGGTTCCCAGTGCACCACAGACTGGGCCTCGCGAGGTTCGATGCCTAGTATTCCCCAGTCCGCAAATTAAATATTTTTTACTCGGCTTTGGACTTGGAGACTCTGACTCTAACCTATATATACTTCTTAAACGTGTTTAGGGAAGGGTTGACGATTTTCAAGGCAACAAGCGCTTAGGAACGCAACGAAGCACAGATTTCACTGTTTCTTCCATCCTCCATCTCGTATTTATAGCTTTTATGTTTAAAAATAATATTTTGATTGTTGCTACGAACATGAGTGGCTAGAAACCCCTTTGTTCTGGAGTTATGGGTCGTTATTGACTATTATTTTTTGACGGTTGATGATATTACATGATTCTAGCATATTAATTTTTTTATTCAATCTTGCACTCAATTATTTTACTGCATAGCTAACAGTGGAATACTATCTGTGAATTTATAATCGAACTCGAAAGTGGGAACTATAGATTGTATATAAGATTGAATAAACTAAGTTCTTGAATCCAGCATTGGAGAATATATTCACGATTAGGATAGACACATTTTAGTTGCCTTTCTTGGTTATTTTTGTAGGAGATATACATGCATTTTTGTTAATTTTGATTATATAGTTGTATAGTATTAGGTTGGCTTGACTAGGTAGGCGAGGCATCAAAAGAACTTCGCGTGAATAATAAATCCTGTTAACCAACAAATTAGATGGATCAAGTAATTAAATCTGATGGAAAAACACAATAGAAGAGATATTAATCTCGTGATCCCAAAAAATTTTCGAGCAGAATATTAGCCTAAAGAATCTCACACATCTTCATGTCTTTGTTGATGTCACGACCCGGAATCCAACATCAGGGTCGTGATGGCGCCTAACGTCCACTTGCTAGGCAAGCCAACATTAGTTAAATAATTTAATAATTAAACAGTTCAAACAGAATAATAACAATTATTAACGAAGATTAAAGCTGAAATACATGAAATAAACCAATAACATAATGCGGTCAAATTCAACCCCAAATGTCTGTTGTCACAAGTATATGAGTAACTAGAAGTATACAAGTATAGCTAGGAATAAATACAATTGTTCGAATGAGATAAACAGTAAAGATAGGAAATGAAGGGGACTTCAAAGTCTGCGAATGCCAGCAGATCTACCTCAAGTCTTCGAAGCAATATGATCTGAGCAGACGCACGTCTAAGCACTGTTGGGACCAATAACAGTATCTGCACAAGAAATGCAGAAGTGTAGCATGAGTACAACCGACCCAATGTACTTCGTAAGTGTTGAGCCTAACCTGGACGAGGTAGTCACGAGGCTATGACAAGACACCTACGCAAAAACCATGTACAAGTATATTTAAAGCAGCAAAATAACAAGAAGAACGATAAAATATTAACTTGGATGGGACATGCGAAAGGGGAAACACCATAAAAACGGCAAATATGAAACCACAAAATAACATCTTCCGAAATAAGAAACAATATAACCAAGTAATTCACCAAAACCGGAAATCAAATAAGGTAATGAAATGGAAATGGCATGGCATCACCCTTCATGCTTTTACTCTCGTCCTTACCATGTAATATCATAAATGAAATGGAACGGCATCACCCTTTGTACTTTTAGTCACCGCCACAACATCACCCTTCGTGCTTTTACTCTCAACATCTCTCATTATATAATAATGAATGCAAATAAGGCAAATCAATACCCTTCGTGCTTTTCACTCTTCCTCACCAATCAACAATACCAATCCAAATAATAATTACAAGGCAGGAAACAATTTCACTACAATTATAGTGCCAGGATATAAAACTCAATTTTCAAAAATTCCCAACATCTTCAAAATAAACAATAAATATGAGACGAATAATTAAAGGTATTAATCTAACCTTAGCATGGACAAAAAAAGTCAAATAAACAACTTAAAAATTTCCACCCGCATGCTTTAACCCAATAACAATTACTTGTCACCTCATATATATGTCATTCCCACACATAATTCACATAGAAGATAAATCAACAAGTCCTAATATCTCAAGTCAAGGTCAACCACGTTACCTCACTGCGCAACCAAATAAATACTCAACCACGGCTTTTCCTCTAGAATTAGCCTCCAAACCAATTAAATCTAAGCAAATATTGTTCAAATAAGTCAAAATAGACTTTAAAAACTACCCACGAGTGAAAAAGATTCGATCTTTAATGATTTGGAAAAGCCAACCCCGGGCTTGCTTGGTCAAAACCTGAAATTCGGACCAAAACCCAATTAACCATTTACCCCCGAGCCCAGGTGTGTGATTAATTTCGAAATTCGATCTTAATTTGAGATCTAAATCTCAATTTCTCAAAATCCCTAATTTCTACCATGAAAAAGCATAGATTAAAGGTTAAAATTAATGGGTGTCTATGGAAATGTAAGGAAATAAGTTAAAATTTACTAACATATGAAGTTGGGATGAAATATCACATCAAAATCACCTTTAGGCCGACTTCAAACTTGAAAATGGTTAGAAGTATTTTTAAAACTGGGCGTCACGTGTTCTTCGCGTTCGCGAAACACTACGCTTTCGCGGAGGAGACCATTTTTCCTACGCGTTCGCGGTTAACACTTCGCATTCGCTAAGGCCTATCCCCTCTTGCCTTCGCGTTCACGAGCCATGGCCCGCGTGTCAGCCCAAGCTTCCTTAGAACCCCATAACCTATCTCGTCCGCATAAGTGCGGTCGTGTTCGCGAAGGGTAATCCCTCTACTACTTCGCGTTCGTGAACGCATCCTCACGTTCGCGTAGAAGGAATCTGACCTCAACCCAATTACCCCTTTGCGTCGTGAGAGTAGATTCGTGATCGCGAAGCACAAAACACCAGACACCATATACAGCTGAAACGAACTATCTCTTAAGTCCAAAAATGATCTGTTGCCAATCCGAAACTCTCCCGAGCCCTTCGGGCTCCAAACAAAACATGCACACAAGTGTAATAACATCATATAAACTCGCTCGCATGACCAAAACGCTAAAATAAGACCTAGAACTACGAATCGGACATCAAAATGCATGATATTTTTTAAAGAAACTCAAGATCTTCCAAATTCACAACCGAACGTATGAATCCTATCAAACTAACTCCATTTTGCATTAAATTTTGCAGACAAGTTTTAAGTAGTAAAATGGACCTATACCATGTCCCAGAATCAAAATTTGAATGCGTGTATCCATAAAGCCAACCTACGGTCACAACTAGGAAATCATTAAACCTGCAAGTTACTAGTTTTCGACAAACCAAGTCAAATCAAGTTAGGGAGTTCCAAATTCAATTCCTGGCATATGCCCAAGTCCAAAATCACGATACGAACCCATCAGGATCGTCAAAATATCGATCCGTGATCGCTTACTCAAAATTTTGATCGTCTTAAAAATCTGACCTGCCGCTTATGCAGCTAAAGGCTCGTATTTGCGAGACCGCACCTGCGGCCCCGTGTCCGCATATATGCGGGCTGAGCCAATTTCAAATGTCCGCACTTGCGACCAAATTTTTGCTTCTGCTGAATCGCAGATACGCTCCTCCTTCCGCACCTGCGATACTTCCTTAGCAAGACCAACCCCTCTTCTGCCTCACTCCAGCCGCACCTGCGACCAATCCCCTCGCAAGTGTGATCACAAAGTGCTCAGTAATGCTTCAAGTCCCATTTATGATTCGTTAACTATCTGAAATCCACCCGAGGACCCCGTGACCACAACCAAACAAACCAACAAGTCCTAAAGCACGATACAAACTAGTCGAGGCCTTAATTCACCTCAAATAACATCAAAAACACGAATCGCACCCCAATTCAAGCCTATTGAACAACTGAATTTCCAACTTCTACAATCGATGCTGAAACCTATCAAACCAACTCCTATTGAACCCAAATTTTACACACAAGTCATAAATGACACATTGGACCTATTCCAACTTCCGAAACAAAAATTTGAGTAACCACAAAGTCAACCCTCGGTCAAACTTCTCAACTCTTCCAACTATCATCAATTCAAGCCAAAATCATCTATGGACCTCAAAATCAATTTTCGGACACACTCCTAAGTCTAAAATCATCACACAAAGCTATCGGAACCATCGAAACTCCATACCTGAGTCAATTATACATAAGTGAACATCCGGTCAACTCTTTCAACATAGGCTTCCAACCTTATGATTAAGTGTGCCAATTCATTCTGAAACATCTCTGTACCAAACTAACCACCCCGACAAGTTACATAACAACAAAAAAACACAGAATAGGCAATAAATAGGGTAACAGCGCTATAATTCTCAAAACGACTGGCAAGGACGTTACATCCTCTCCCTCTTAACCAAACATTCATCCTCAAACGGGTCTAGAATCATACCTGGAGTCTCAAATAGGTGTAGATATTTGCTCCACATCTACCGCTTGGTCTCTCAAGTAGCCTCCTAGACTGGCTGACTTCCCACTGCACCTTCACTAAAGCTATATTCTTTGACCTCAACTTTCGAACCTGCCGATCCAAAATGGCCACACGCTTCACTTCATAAGTCAATCCCCATCTAAATGAACCCTGTCGAAGTCCAAAACATGAGACGGATCGCCGAAATTCTTCCGGAGCATGGAAACATGAAACACATGATGAATACTCGATAGACTAGGAGGCAATGCAAGCTTATAAGCCACCTCCCCAATCCTCACAAGCACCTCAAATGGGCCAATATACTGAGGGCTCAATTTTGCCTTCTTCCCGAACCTTATAACACCCTTCATGGGTGAAACTCCGAGCAATACCTTCTCTCTCACCTGTAAGCAACATCACGAACCATCCAATCAACATAACTCTTCTGCCTAGGCTGTGACGTGCGAAGCCAATCCAGAATCAACTTAACCTTGTCCAAAGCATCCTGAACCAAGTCAGTACCCAATAGCCTAGCCTCTCCCGACTCAAACCAACCAACTGGAGACTGACACAGTCTCCTATACAAAGCCTCATATGGAGCCATCTGAATACTCAATTGGTAGCTGTTGTTGTAGGCAAACTCTGCAAACGACAAAAACTGATCCCAATAACGCCCAAAATCCATGACGCAAGCAGGTAGCATATCTTCCGATATCTGAATAGTGTGCTCGGACTGTCGATATGTCTGAGGGTGGAATGATGTACGAAACTCAACCCGTGTGCCTAACTCTCGCTGCACTGCTCTCCAAAACTATGATGTAAACTGCATGCTGCTCTGAAAATGATGGACACATGCACACCGTGAAGGTGAACAATCTCGTAGATATAGATCTCTGTCAACCTCTCCGAAGAATAGGTAGTCCCAACTGGAATGAAATACGAGGACTTGGTCAACCGATCCACAATCACCCAAATAGCATCAAACTTCCTTGAAGTCCGTGGGAGCCCAACTACGAAATCCATAGTGATACCCTCCCATTTCCACTCCAGAATCTCAAGCCTCTGAAGCAAACTGCCCGGCCTCTGATGCTCGTACTTCACCCGCTGACAATTTAAGCACCAAGGTACAAACTCCACCATGTCTTTCTTCATCCTCCTCCACTGATAATGCTGCCTCAAGTCCCGATACATCTTTACGGCTCCTGGATGAATGGAATATCGAGAACTGTGGGCCTCCTCATGAATCAACTCACGTAATCCATCTACATTGGGCACACAAATACGACCCTGCATACGTAACAACCCATCATCCCCAATAGAAACCACCTTGGCATAACTGTGCTAAACCGTGTCATTAAGAACAAGTAAATGGGGGTCATCATATTGAGGCTCTCTAATGCGATCATATAAGCAAGACTGAGAAACCACACAAGCTAGAACCCGACTAGGCTCCGAAACATCTAGCCTCAGGAACTGATTGGCCAAGAACTGAACATCTGCTGCAAGCGGTCTCTCACCAACAGGAATAAATGCAAGGCTACCCATACTCACCGCCTTCCTACTCAAGGCATCGGCTACCACATTCGCCTTCCCGGGATGATACAAAATGATAATATTATAGTTCCAACCATCCCCGCTACCTCAAATTTAGAACCTTTTGTTTGAACAAGTGCTAGAGACTCTGATGATCCGTAAATACCTCATAAGATACAACGGTCGAGATAATGCCACCAAATCTTCACTGCATGAATGATGGCTGCCAACTCCAAATCATGAACGGGGTAGTTTTTCTCATGAGGCTTCAACTGGCAGGACACACCACCCTCTTGCATCAAGATGCACCCAATAGTAATCCAAGAAGCATCACAATACACTGTATAAGAACCCGAAGCCGAAGGCAAAACTAGAACTGGAGTTGTGGTCAAGGCGGTCTTGAGCATCTGAAAGCTCTCCTCACACTCATTCGACCACCTGAATGGCGCACCCTTTTGGGTCAACCTGGTCAAAGGTGCTGCAATGGACGAGAAACCCTCCACGAAGCAGCAATAATATCTAGCAAAGCCGAGAAACTCCGAATCTCATTAGCTGAAGACGGTCTGGGCCAACTTTGAACAGCCTCTATTTTCTTTGGATCCACCTTAATCCCATCATTGGACACCATGTGCCCTAAGAACGCCACCAAACTAAGCCCAAAACTCACAATTGGAGAGCTTAACCTCTGTAGTACAATCCTCAAATATTGTGTATGCTCTTCATGGCTACATGTATCAGGATATCATCAATGAATACTATGACAAACGAATCAAGGTATGGCTGAAATACACGGTTCATCGGATGCATGAATGTTATGGGGGCATTGGCCAGCCCAAAGACATCACAAAGAACTCATAGTGACCACAGTGGGTCCTGAATGCCGTCTTCAGAATTTCTGAGTCTCGAATCTTCAACTGGTGATACCTAGACCTCAACCTAGATCCCTGAAGCTGGTCAAATAAGTCATCAATGTATGGAAAAGGATACTTGTTCTTAATTATACCATCCGCATAGTACCATCCTTCTTTTTTACAAACAGAACGGATGCACCCAAGGCGATACACTAGGCCTAATGAACCCCTTATCAAGAAGCTCCTGAGCTGCTCTTTCAATTATTTGAACTATGCTGGTGCCACACAGTATAAAAGAATAAATATGGGCTGAGCGTCTTGCACCAAGTCAATACCAAAATAAATGTCCCTGTAGGGTGGCACGCCCAGCAGGATTGCAGGAAACACATCCGAAAAGTGTAGCACTACTGGAACAGAACCAATAGTTGGAGTATCAGCACCAACATCCCTTACAAAAGCCAAATATGACAAACCCCCTTTCCCAACCATCTGTTGGGCCTTCAAATATGAAATCACTCAACTAGGAATATAGTCCAAAGAACCTCTCTACTTGATACTAAGTAACCCCAACATCGCCAACATTACGATCTTAGCGTGACAATCTAGGATAGCATAACATTGAGAAAACCTATTCATACCTAGAATCACGTCAAAATTAACCATATAAACAATAAGAGATCAACTTTATTCTCCAATCTCCTAATAGTCACCACAAACGACCAATACACACGGTCCACAATAATAGAATCGCCCACCAGCGTAGATACATGAACAGTTGAAACTAATGACTTACGGGGCATATCCAGATAACGAGCAAAATATTATGATACATACGAATAAGTGGAACCAGGGTCAAATAATATAGAAGCATCCATGTGGTGTACTGAGACAATACCTATGATCACTGTATGTGAAGCAACAGCCTCTGGCCCTGCAGGGAAATCGTAGCAATGAGCCTGACCGCCACCTGATCAGCCTCCCCACTAGGGTGACCTCTGGCTGCCTGGGCCCCACTTAGAGCTAGCTGAGTGGGTGGTGAAGTAACTGGTCAAAAATTCGCAGCCTGACTCCTCTACTGAACTGGACCTCCCAAAAAACGGGGATAATAACTCTTCACATGAACAAACTCTTCACACTCAAAGCAACCCCGCTCGGACAATGGCGGCAAGTACTGAAGCAGACCCCGAGAACTAGAATAACTACTAGAGAGGCCTGGCACTGATGAACCCTGAACTGATGGAGCACGAGATGAACTCTGAGCTGGGAGGGCACTGAGAGATGACTAACCCGGATGAGAACTATATGAACCATGGCTAGGTGATGCACCATAATGAATCGGGCAAGTCATCTGAGTGGGCCTATAAGGACGACTCCTACTATGATGGGACCGACCACCAGAAGAAATACCGCCGAAACCACCCAAACCATGAGGCCTCTTGGCCTCCCTCTCCTCACGCTCCTGACTATGGACCTGCTCCAGCTACCTAGTAGTATGAACCACCTCATCGAATCTAGCACCTGATGCAATCTCTCTAGTCATAACAAGCGCAGTCCATAGTTGAAGCCATCAATGAACCTTATCATCTCCCTCTTTGTGGGAACCAACCAGATCGGGTGACAAGCAAAATCTGAAAATCTCATATCGTACTAGGCCACGGACATACCCTCCTAGTGTAGCTGCTCAAACTGCCCATGCAACTCCTCCCTGCAATACAAACTTCTCCAAGAAGAGAACGGAGAACTCGTGCCATGTAAGTGGTGCAGCATCGGCTAGCCTGCTCCGCTCATAGACCTCCCAATATATGAAGGCTCCCCCCAATAGCTGAAAAGTAGTACATGAGACTCCACTAGTCTCCAGAATATCCGCCATGCGAAAAGTCAACTAGCATCTATCCAAGAAGTCTTGAGCATCCTCTGACTCAGCCCCACTGAATGATGGAGGCTTGAGCCTCCCAAACCTCTCTAGTCTCTTTTGCTCCTCGTCACTCATAGGGGGAGCCACATGGGCCTGAGGAACTGCAACCGGCTGGGCTAGTAGTACCACCGGTGTCTAAAGTCCCTGCACCACCTGCTTTGGCTTACGGGCGGTGGGAGTCTGAGCACCTCCCCCGGCCTAAGAAGTGGCTTATACGGCCAGAACTGAAATCGCCTGAGCAAGGCTAGTGCATATAGTCAATATCTGGGTCAAAGCCTCCTAAAGGCCTGGAATCACAACGGGCATAGTTGGTGCCTAAGCTGGTCCCACAGGCTCAACCATATCTAGAATCTGCTCTTGTGCTGGAGCAACTGGTGGGTCTACAGGTGCTGCTCTAGCTGTGGTACGAGCTGCACCTCAGCCTTTGCTGCGGCCCCAGCCTGTCGCGGCCCTAGCTGGTTGTACTAGTGGCCGTCCACTCGATGCGGTACCATGTTTCCTCACCATCTGTGAAAGAATAGAATAATAGAAGTTTATTTTCTAGAATCAACAAATTCGCACGACAAGAATAAAAGAAAGTGAATTTCTTTTTCCTAAGGGTTCGATAGCCTCTAAAAGATAAGTACAAACGTCTTCATACAAATCCGCAAGACTCTACTAAACTTGCTCATGACTCGTGTCACCTATGTAATAGGCTCTGATACCAACTTGTCACGACTCAAAATCTCACATGTCGTGATGGCGCCTTTCGCAATACTAGGCAAGCCGACAATCATAAATAACCACGCATCTTTAAATTTAAAACACAATGAAATAAACTTGATAGAAAAAAATCTCATCATAACTAATAAGAAATATCACAACTCAATACAAAATCCCCAAAACTTGGGAGTCACTAAGTACATGATCATCTAAATGACAACATAGTCTGACTACTACGACACTGTCAAGAAAGATAGAACAGTACAAATAAACTGAAAAAAAGGAGAGTCAAGGTCTACGGATGCCAAGGCAGCTACCTCAATAGTCTCCAACAGATAAAGCTCCAAAGCTAGCAACCGTCGTGCCCAGAAGTACCTGGATCTGCACACGAAGTGCAGAGTGTAGTATGAGTACAACCCTCCCACTGTACTCAATAAGTAACAAGACTAAACTCAGGATTAAAGCAGCGACGAGCTCAGATAATTACAGTTCAAATCCTGATTTATAACATTAATAACTTAGAAAGAGATCCAATAATCAGTGTGTAGATAGTTCAGAAATATAGGTTGCTTCAAGTAATTAACAGTTTAAGCTCAACACGGATAAAATATGCCAAGAATGAATGACATGAGGAATGTTACATCTCTATATCTACATGTCAAAAGTGCATGCCACATGTAATACATCACAATGATAACCTCACGTGAACACACTCTCAGAGTACTCAATCTGACTGTCTCAACACTCACTCATCACACTCAGCCACTCAGCATTATATGGTACATGCGCTCACTGCTGGTATGTCAGACTCTGGCGGGGCGAATCTTTCCCAAGTGCTAATAAAACCTGTTGCGACGCACAACCCGATCCCATCATAAATCAATAATACTTGCTACGGCGTGCTGCCCGATCCTATCATGAGTGAATAATACCCGCTGCGGTGTGCAGCCCAGTCCCATCATGAATCATTAATACCCGCTGTGGTGCATAGCTCGATTCCATCACTATCACTCACAAAATGGCCCTCGGCCTCACTCAGTCAGCAATCTCTCTATTCTCTCGGGCTCACGACATTCATGCTAATCAGCCCATAACAATAATACATGATGTAACAATAAATGGTAACAGAGACTGAGATATGATATGCAAATGATGAACGCAACTGAGTACATAACTACAATTTAAGTAAATAACTCAACAGCAAAAGAACGATCTTTGTAGGTCCTAACAGTACCAGCATATAGCCTAAACATGACTTCTAACATGAATCACACCTCAAACTCTCTAACACATAGAGTAAACAGGAATAATAGCAAGAATAGATGACTACACAGTTTTACGGAATCAATCTAGTCACAATTACTACGATGCACGCCCACACGCCCATCACCTAGCATGTGAGTCACATCAACACCAACCACATAACACGTATTTCAAGGATTCATACCCTAAGAACCAAGTTTACAAGTATTACTTACCTCAAACCGTGCAAATTTCTACTCTAACAAGCCCTTGCCTAGAGAATCGGCCTCCGAACAACTCAAATTTAGCCACAAACAACTCGATACAATCAACACAAACTGTAGGAATCAATTCCATATGATAAAGCTAAGTTCTTCAACAAAAGTCAATAAGTTAACCCAGAAGTTAACCTCGGGCCCACGTCTCGAATCCAACAAAAGTAACAAAATCCAAAACCCCATTCAATAACGAGTCCAACTATATCAAAATTTCTCAATTCTGACCTCAAATCATCACTCAAACCTCGAATTATTACTCTCTAATACATGGGTCAAAAATCCCCAATTTTCACCTCAAAAACACCAAATCTATGGGGCAAATTCAATGGGTATTCAATACTAATATATAAAAATGACCAAAAGTTGCTTACCTCTTGAAATCTAGCAAAAACCCCTTCAAACATCGCCTTAGTCCGAGCTCCCAAAGTCCAAAAATGAAGAAATCACAAAACCTTTCGAATTTAAGACACTGCCAGGCATTTCGCTTCTGCGGTACCTCTTTTGCGGTGAAAAATCCACACCTGCAGAATTACACTCAACCCCCAACCTGCCGCTTCAGCGGCCAAAGGCTCGCATGTGTGAGACCACACCAGCGGCCCCGCGTTCCATCTGCTCGCCCAGAGCCAATTTCAAATCTCTACACCTGCGACCAACTTTTCGCTTCTGCGGACTGGCAAATGCGCTCCTCCCTCCGCACCTGTGATACTTCCTTAGCTAGACCAACCCCGCTTCTGCACCACTCCAGCTGCACCTGTGGCATCGCACCTACGACCAATCCCCTCGTAGGTGCAATCACACCAAAAGTTCCATAAACTCAGCGATGCTTCAAGTCCCATTTATGATCCGTTAACCATCCGAAATCCACCTGAGCCCCCCAGACCTCAACCAAACATACCAAAAAGTCCTAAAACATTATATGAACTTAGTCGAAGCCTCAATTTAACTCAAACAACATCAAAAATACGAATCGCACCCCAATTCAAGCCTATTGAAACTAATGAATTTCTAACTTCTACAATCGATGTCGAAACCTATCAAACCAATGCTGATTGAACCCAAATTTTTCACATAAGTCATAAATGACACAACGGACCAATTTCAGTTTCCGGAACCAAAATCTAAGCCCAGTAACCACAAAGTCGACCCTCGGTCAAACTTCAACTTTTTCCAATTTTTGCCAATTCAAGCCAAAATTATCTATGGGCCTCCAAATCATATCCGGACACACTCCTAAGTCCAAAATCACCACACGGAGCTATCAGAACCATCAAAACTCTGTCCCAAAGTCAATTACACATAATTCAACATCTGGTCAACTCTTTCAACTTAGATTTCCAACCTTGGGACTAAGTGTCCCAATTCATTCTGAAACATCCTCGGAACCAAACCAACCACCTCGAAAAGCTACATAACAACAAACAAACACATAATAGGCAATAAATGGGGAACGAGGCTATAATACTCAAAATGACCGTCCAGGTTGTACAATATGATATTTTACACTTATATGGATGTTTGGTTTGGATCCCCGAGGCTCGAGTGAGTTTCGGTTTGGATTGAGCTGGTTATAGGTTGTTTGTGTGCTTATGCTTCTGTATAGGATTTGGTTGTGTTGCATTTGCAACCATTATGTCGCTTTTGCGAAAAAAGGCTGTCATCGCAATTGCGACATCTGTGTGAGTTGTCAAGGTTCGCTTTTGCGATCCCTGTTCCGCAATTACGGGAGTTTGAAAATGCGAAACCAAGATGGTTTTTGCGATATCTGCAGCTGAATAAAATGGCTGGAAGACGGGATTTTGCCCTCATTTTCATATCTTTGAACCCTAAACTTAGTAGGAGGCATTTTGGAGAGGAGATTTTCACATACAATCATCGGGTAAGTGATGATCTATTTTAAATTATATTACATGATTACGCACGAGTTTAACATTAAATTCATGAGAATCTAAGAGAAATTTTTTGGCTTTTTGTCTATATTTGGAAAAAATAATATTTTAGTATTTGGGAGTCGAATTGGCCTCGAATTTAAAAATAAAACACATATATGGAATCGTGGGATTATGGGTTGTCGAGATCTACCCTTGGACTCGGATGTTTACTGGCGAGCGCAGGGTTGACTTTTGTTTACTTTTTTTAATTCATTAAAGATTGAATCTTTTTTCACTCATAGGTAGTTTCTAAATTTTATTTTGAATTATTTGAACTATAATTGGCTTGATTTGATTGGTTTAGAGGCTGATTCTAAAAGAAAAGTCGTGGTTGAGCATTGATTTGGTTGGGGAGTGACGTAAATGTCGTGATTAACCTTGACTTGAGAGAATTAGGAATCGATTGGTTTAATTGCTACTTGATTTATGTGTGGGGACGCCGCATATGTAAGGTGAAGAGTGTCTATGTGTAGCTACGGGTTAAGCATGCGGGTTGGGATATTAATTATTATTTTTATTTATTTCTTGTCTTCACTTAATCCATGTTATTATTTGTTAAAGGCTTTAATTGTTAGTTGCAATTATTTATTGAATTCATGTTTTTATTCATTACATACCTTAACTGTTAGTTGATTCTTTTTATCGTGTCTTTATTTATTAACTATAATTACTTGCTATTGATTTTGTGTGTTATTATATAACTATTTTATCTTCTTTGTGATTTTTCTTTTGCTTCGTTCTTTTATTGCATTTTATTTCGTGATACACTGTAGTTGGTTGTAGTTTGTTCATTTAACTTTTGTTGTTTATGCTCGGGTTGCGCGCCATAACGGTTATTGGTATTATTGTTTAGGTTCGGGTCGCACGATACACGCTGCAGCGGAGAATAATTGATATTTATATATATTTGTGGATCGGGTTGCGCGCCGCAATGGAGAAGACTTATTGTATTGTGTTTGTCCGTTGTTACTGTATCGTGTTGTTTTCGGAAGTTGAGCAAAAGTGTTATTCTGGGGCCCTCTGTTATGAAATTTATGTTCCAGTTTTCATGTTATACTTGTCTTCTCTGTTTTGTTGTTATTTCATTATATTCGTACAGGTCTTTAATGAGTGTCTTGTTATAGCCTCGTCACTACCTCGTCGAAGTTAGGCTCAGCACTTACAGAGAATGCATGGGGTCGGTGGACTCATGCTACACTTCTGCGCTTCTTCTACAGATTCTGGAGTTGATCCCAACAACGGTTAGTGGAGGCTTGCTCGAATTATCTAATTACGGAGACTTGAGGTAATAGTTTCACAACGTCCGCAACCCTGAAGTCACCTTCCTTATCCAGATCTACAGTTTATTTTTGTTTCAAATATTTGTACTTCTGTTCAGACTTTGGTTGTAGCACTGTTAGAATGTTCATGTACTTGTAATATCAGCGTTTGGATTTATTATATCTGTTTTTAAAACTCTATAGATTTATTTCTTCTTAAATTGCTTTCAAATGGCTTTTAAAATGATTAGTTGTGTACTAATGTTGGCCTCCCTTGAAAGTGAAAGTTATGTGCCATCACGGTCCCCGGGTTGAGATTTTGGGTCGTCAACAGGAGGTTCGTTAAATAAAACATAATCAACTTCTAATTGTTCAAACAAAATCAAAAGCTTTTGGGACCAACGCTTAAAATTATTTCCATCCAAAGACTCAAGCTTTGACAAGCCATGAAGTATTTTCCTCAGAGAAACGTCCATTGGTCAGTACGGTATAAATCGCTTTAAAATTGTTAGAAAATAATTGATATTGATCAAGAACAAAAGAAACAGAAACAACATATGGAACAAACATTATGATATGGCAAGTCACTGCCTTGAAAATGATTTTGCCCAGAGATCACTGAAGAAGAAGAAGAGAGGAAAAAGGTTTTTTTTTTTGTGGTAGATAACTTCACAAAAATAGCTCTTTTTTATAGGTGAAATGCTAGAGCTGTTACAAGAAGGAGAATTAAGTAGGGGTCACAAAATAAAAGACTTGTTACAGAATTCAAGTAGCACTACTAGAAAACAGGCAAAAAGCGACCAAAAAAAGCGACCAAAGTTGGTCACAAATTGCAAAAAAGCGACCAAAAAGCGACCAAAATGGCCTGGTCAGTATTTAGGTGGTCACAAATAAATAGCGACCAAAGTTGGTCGCTAATGGTCTCTATCACAAAAGGACCACAAAAGGACCAAACAATCCGAAAAACATATATAGACCGACTTTGGTCGCTATTTTTTTTTTTAAATTAATATATTCTGGGAATTAGCGACCAATATTGGTCCCAGATTTTAAAAAATGGGTAATATAGCGACCAAGGTTGGTCGCTAATGTCAAATTTTAATTTTGTTTTTGTAAATTAGCGACCAAAGTTGGTCGCTAATTTACAGATTCATTTTTTTTCCAGCAAAATAGCGACCAACTTGAGACCAAAGTTGGTCGCTTTTTTGGTTATATTTTTCCAGAAATTGCCTGTTTTGGCAGCCACACCACCTGCCATCTTACCAAATTCCTGATATAGGCATTTTATGCCATGAAAACAAGAACATCAACAACAAACAACAAAACAACAACAACAATAAACAACAACGAGAATAACAACAACAATAAACAACATCATTAAATAATAGCAAGCTATAAAGTTCAAATGAACTTATACATTATATAAACTGTTATTACAATTCAACGTCTACTAATGTCTACATCATGAGTGGCATCGTCGGATGAAGTGTCATTATCAAGATTATCATCCGGCGATGATTCACGTGATCGGGGAATCGGAAAATTAGCGCCAGAAGCCAAGAGAGATTTGAGCTGCTCTTGTATGGCAGCATACTGAGCATCTCTAAGCTTTTCTCTTTCTTCTCTAACCTTCTCTCTTTCCTTGGCAGCTTCTAGCTCGGATGTGAGCTTTGCTACATGCTCCCGCACAGAGGAGAGGGTCTCCCCATCAAGCGACTCCGCTTGCGAGGAAGTGCCTATTCCTTGCATTCCACACCTATAGCGGTGGAATTTCTTAGCGGGAAGCCCGTATACCTTCCCCCCTTTTGGACCGCCAG
>MCJB01007657.1:121347-146721 GCA_002018475.1 Nicotiana obtusifolia | reverse complement strand
TATATATACTACACTTAGTATTCATGCTTATATATGTATTCATGTTCTTATATATGTATTCATGTTCTTATATATGTATAGTTATATATATATATATATATATATATATATATATAGTGTATTGTATATATATAAAAAAAAATTGTATTATACATTTATATAAATAAATATATATAACACCGGATATATATATATATATATATATAGTATAATATAGTATATATATATACTAAATATATTGCATGCACGCTCCGTAATACACTTAACTGCATATTAATCCCTTTTATTACAAAAGGGTTAATGGCTTACATTTATTTTATTTAGACATGCAGTAAATAAAAAATTGAGTTTAATTTTGGTAAAATGTTAACAAGAAAGCGACCAACTTTGGTCGCCAATATATATACTTTTATATTTGCGACCAACATTGGTCCCCAAAAGAAAATCTGATTTATTTTAATTTTCCAGAAAAGCGACCGACTTTGGTCGCCAATTTCCCCATAAAATTCCCTCCAATAAGCGACCAACGTTGGTCGCCAAATTAAAATCTGATTTAATTTAATATTCCAGATAAGCGACCAACAGTGGTCGCTTATATCCCCATAAAATTCCCTCCAATAAGCGACCAAAGTTGGTCGCCAAATTAAAATCTGATTTAATTTAATATTCCAGATAAGCGACCAACTCTGGTCGCTTATCTCCCCATAAAATTTTCCTTCAATAAGCGACCAACTTTGGTCGCTAATATTAGACGTGGGTCCAGTTGTGCGACCAAAGTTGGTCGCCAATTATGAATTTTCTTTGACCAAATTGGTCTGACCAGTACGGTCAAAATGTTGACGAATTTAGTGACCAAGTGGCGACCGTCTTTGGTCGCTATTGGCTTTAAGTTTTTTTTTCATTTTTTTTTCTAATTTGGCGACCGGTGTTGGTCGTTTTTTGTGGCAGACCAACGTTGGTCGCTAATTTTTTATCTCTAAAACCCTGATTTTTAGTAGTGTGTTCCAAGTCACCTTTTATTTGAATCATTATTCAAAGGAAGATTTGACTCTTTTTATGTTAGTCTGCAAAAACAAAGTTCGGATAAGGAATTCTGTTGACCAGGGAAAAGGTGTAAGGCATTCCCCGAGTACCGTGGTTCTAGCACGGTCACTTTTATTGACTAAAATTGGCTTGAACTAATTATGGACAAACTATGATATATTGGTTTCCATATTTTATTTATCCGCTTTTATTGCTTGATTATTAAGATTATTAAAAAATAATTTGGATGATAAGATGTCGTAACCACACTATGCAAGCAAATGCGTGATCGAGACAAAACTTATTAATTTAGTCATAACAGCTTTACGCAAGGGAATCCACAGTCATGACAAAGGATTATTAGCACGTTATTACTTTTGGAAGAAATTACTACATTTGAGAAAATTAATTTTGAAATTTATTAAATTTCAACTATCGCGCTACGCAAGCGAATCCACAATTTTAGCATAGAAATTCACTAAATTAAAAATTAACTAAAGAAAACTATGAGATGTGATATGAGATTATTAAGTTAATTTATTGAAGGTTAAATATCACGCTACGCAAGTGAGCCCGTGAATAAAAAAGCTAGAGCGCGCCTACTAGTTACCTAGCGTTTAATTAATTAATTAAAAGAAAATGAGTTAGTAAAAAAGCTGATTTTTATTATTATTTTCTAGCCTTATTGTTGGGAAAAATTATGCAAATAAATGTTGGACCAACTCTATCTAATTTAAAGGAATGGGCCAACTTCTTGTTAAAGAAGAAATGAGCTAGCTTATGGATTTAGATAATGGGCCAGCTATTTACTTATTTCTTAGAAGAAAGAAATAGGTCAACTAGCTTAGTTGGCATTGAGCCTAAAGGATCGAGCTTTTGGCCCAAATTCTTTTTCCTGCTGAAATGTCCAGCCCTTCTCACGGCCCACTATATTTGTCTAACCCATGAAAGATCACTCTTTACTCAGCAATTGGAGTATTGAACCAATACATATACCATCACAACATTCAAAGTTATATTAACTCAACAATTTATGTTTCAAGATTTAAATCACCATCTTTCTTAATATGCTAATTGAAGATATCAACGGGATGAACACTTTGATGTCAATAACGGAATCCAAAGAATAGATGAACTCGGACAAAACAGATTATATGCTCACCTATTCATTTTTCATATTTGGTTTTGGGAGGACTCAACAAGAAAATGAAAACAAAGAGAAAGAAAACTAAACTCTTTTATATAGACATATATATGTATTTCTGGTAGAAAGTATTTTCAACAGAAAACTCCTCCAAAATTTCCAATATGGAAAACTTACTTCCAATACAAAATTCTAACAAAGATAAAAATAAACTAATCTCATTTCATTACAACTTATAGCCAAAAATACATACGAAACTCAAAACTAACAGCATTCTTTTGGTTTAGTTCACATGGCCAGCCATTATACAAATATTGTTTCATTCACACATAACGGAAGAGAGATTAAACGAACGAGATGGAGCAGTAAAACACATCAACAGACTCATGTTTGATTAAGTCAAATAGAGGTTTACACTAAAGGGCAAAAGACCAGAAAAGTACCTAGAAGTAGAAACTAAAACGGTGCAGAACCTTGATCCAAAACAGACAGCAATTTCAACAGGAAATGGAAACTAATCAACAACACGACCAACAATAATTTAACCCGATATCAACCAGAAATTAACCCAGAAACTTCAAAAACTTTCAAAGAAAGAGAAGTCCAGAAACTAACTTCACTGCTTTTATTTTTTGGAAGGTTTTTTGTGACGACCCGGCTAGTCGTCTCGTGAGTTATCGCTTCGTTTTCCCCATTTATGCTTTATTATGCTTTGTTATCCGTGTTTTATGTAATCACGTTGAATGGTTTGCGTTCGGGGTAAATTTGGTAAGAAATGAGACACTTAGTCTCTTTCAAGAAGGTTTAAGTTGTAAAAGTCAACCGGATGTTGACTTATGAGTTAGAGGACTCGGATGTAAATTCCGACGAATCGGTTAGATTCGGGAGGTGATTTATGACTTAGGAGTGAGATCGGAATTGGTTTTGGAGGTCCGGTGTAAAATTAGGCTTGAATTGGTGGAGTTAGTATTTTGGCGATTTTCGGTTGTTAGGCGAGAATTTGATCCGAGGGTCGGAATGGAATTCCGAGAGTTGCTATAGCTTCGTATGGTGATTTTGAACTTAGGCGTATGTCCGGATTTGAAATTGGAAGTCCGTAGGACAATTCAACGCATTTTGGCGAATGTTGGAAAATAGAAGATTTTTGGAAAAGTTTGACCGAGGAGTTGACTTTTGATATCGGGGTCGGAATCCAGTTCTGAAAATCTTTATAGGTCCGTTATGTCATTTATGACTTGTGTGGAAAATTTGAGGTCAATCGGACTCGATTTGATAGGTTTCGGCATCAAATGTAGAAATTGAAATTTGTTAGTTTCATTAGGCTTGAATTGGGGTATGATTCATATATTTAGCATTGTTTGATGTGATTTAAGGCCTCGACTAAGTCCATAATATATTTTAGGACTTGTTGGTATAACCGAACGGGGTCCCGAATGGCTCGGGTGAGTTTTGGGTGGTTAAATGGACTATTTCATCGTTGGAAAGGAAAATCTGCATAAATGTCAGAAATGCTACGTGATGCTGTCCAAAATGTGGAAAACATGTTGATTATGCTACGCGAAAATGCTATAGCAAAGTGCCACAGATTTCCATGTCAGAAATGCGACCAGTTTGCTATAGCAAAGTTGATTTTGCTACGAGAAAATGCTATAGCAAAGTGCAACAGATTTCTGGGCCAAAACAATGTCAGAAATGCGACCAGTTTGCTATAGCAAAGTTGATTTTGCTACGCGAAAATGCTATAGCAAAGTGCAAAGGATTTTTGGGCCAAAACAATATCAGAAATGCGACCAGATTGCTATAGCAAAGTTGATTTTGCTACGCGAAATGCTATAGCATTTTCAACACCTGAAAGTTTTATTTGTTCTGATTTTTGACCCCTTTATAAATAGAAATTAGTGCCCATTTGCCATGCAAAACCCATTTTCGTTATCCACAAAGAGAAACACCTCCAAACACCATAAAATCACAACAAGTCAACCTCAAAACTATATTCAAAAGAGATTTTCTTGAACAAATTCTTAAAGAAGGGGGTTTTGACCATCTTGAACATAATTGGAGCTAGGGAACTCGGATTGAAGCGAAATCTTGAAGGATTTTTGGAAGATTTTCGAGAGAAACATTGGGGTAAGTGTTCTTAACTCTATCTTGGTCAAATTACCAAAACCTATTGTCATTCTAGTATGTAATTGGTGATTTAAGTTGGAGAAAATTATAAAAAACCCTTGAGTTAGATTTTAAGACTTGGAGGTCGAACCGATGTCGGAATTTGATAAATCTTGTATGGTTGAACTCATGGGAAGATAAAGAACCCGTTGAGGTGAAAAATTACTAAATTTCGAAAAAGTGGGCCCGGGGCTCGGGTTTTGCTAATTTTGGGATTTCTTAGTATTTATTGATTGTTTTTGAGTGGACTTTGGTCTCTCAACATATTGTGACGTAATTGTTCTGAATTTGGATAGATTCGACGCATGTGGAGGCCAATTCGAAGGGCAAAGGCGTCGTGGGCTAGGAATTTAGCCGGTTCGAGGTGAGTAGTGAGTTTAAATGATGTCCTGAGGGTTCGAAACCCCGGATTTGCAAATCGTAGTGCTATATTGAAGTGAGGCACACGCTCGATGATGAGCGTGGGGTCGTTTACTACTGGGACTGTGACTTGGTCCGTCCCGATTGATGATTTTTACTACATATTTGATTGAAACCTATTTGATATCATCATGTTTTGGGCTGATTGCCATATTTGGGCTTCGTGCCAATTGTTTGAACCCTCTGGGGATTTTTATCACTATTTCCTCACTATTTGTACTTATTACTTGAACTCAGTCATGTTGTTTCCACTATTGTACCACTCAGCCACTTTTTACTCAGTTTTGAGATTTACACAATATTTGAAATGATGTTTGGGCTGAGAACTACTGTTTTACTATGCCCGAGGGGCTTGTGATGATTTTCTGACTGAGTGCGGCCGAGGGCCAGGTGTGAGGTTTTACTGAGTGATATGAGGCCGAGGGCCTAAGATACTGTATATACGCCACGAGGTGGCTTGATTGATATGAGGCCGAGGGCCTAGATGTATGCCACGAGGTGGCTTGATATAGCGCTTGAGCCGTAAGGGGCCCCTCCCGGAGTCTGTACACCCCCAGTGAGCGCAGGGTACTCAAAGATATTACAGTTGGTAACAATGACAACTGTAGGTCACAGTTGGTAACAATGACAACTGGTAACCAGAGATATTACAGTTGGTAACAATGACAATTGTAGGTTCCAGTTGGTAACAATGACAACTGGTAACCGGAGCTGTGAGATTGATACTGAGCCCAGGAATATTACAGTTGGTAACAATGACAACTGTAGGTTACAGTTGGTAACCAGTGCTGGGAAGATTTTTAAATGATTTCTTACTGATTTACTATTTTCAAATAATGATATACTGCTTCATTATGCATTTCCTTGTGCTTTACGTGTTTCCTTACTTTCAGTCATTATTTATATGTGCTACTCACTGTGTTGGAAGTACTCACATTACTCCCTGCACCATGTGTGCAGATTCAGGCGTTATTGATTCCACTCCGAGGCATTGACTACGATTGTCAGAGTGGTGACTCAGAGACTACGAGGTAGCTGTGGGCGTCCGCAGCCCCCTATCTCTTTATATTGTTATTTCCATTTTCTTCAAACAATTGTGCCAGAGATATTGTAATAGTAATCTTATTATTAGGATTTCATTAGTTGCTCATGACTTTGTGACACCCCGGTTTCGGACTGTTGTTGGGATGGCTCACTATATTTTTCTGCAAATGACCACTATTAAACTATGTTGTGTTGTTCTCTTGTTAAATTAACTGGTTAAAATGAGTTATGGTTCGAATTGGCTGACCTTGTCTTCACGAGAAGCGCCATCACGACCGGGTTTGAGATTTGGGCCGTGACAGCTTGGTATCAGAGTCTAGGTTACATAGGTCTCATGAGTCATGAGCGGGTTAGTAGAGTCTCGCGGATCGGTACGAAGACGTCTATATTTATCTTCGAGAGGCTGCAGAACCTTTTAGGAAAAACTTCATATTCTTGATATTCTTATCGTGCGGTTTGATTCTATTGAGGCTTATGTCTTTATTTCCTTCCTACTCAATCTTATGCGGCGCGAAGGGCTTGTTATCAATTGGGCGTCGAAGAGTTGTAGTGGTACTACAGGCGTGGTGCCAGATGCGTGTTCGGGCAGGCTATTATCGTTGTCTTGTAGAAGGATGTTCTTATGTTCCAGCTTAATATCTGTATCTTCTATAGTTTTGAGACCGTGCACGAATTGCTATAATGTCTATGCGTTGTTGTCATACAATGTTCGTGAAATGGTAGAGTGCTTATATATGGAACACGGTAGTGAATGACTCGAAAGGAGGATTTCTCAGTGTATGTTTAGAGGTTCAGCATTTAATTCCAGCGAAGGAAAGGCAGTCGGACTATAGATGTCCATGTTTGGTTGATGAAGTAACAAGACTGGATATTTTCAAGCATCATGGAATTTTCAATGTGATGCAGTGTCGTCGTCCTTGCTTGAATGCATTATGGTTCGTCGGTGTTACGGTCTTCTTGGATTTTGCCTTCAGGGCATGGTGCTGTGAAATGGTGCCTAAGGGGTAGTTGTACCCAGTGCAGCGTCATTAGAAGATGTCGGTAAGGACTTCCACCGGTGGGTTATCTCCTGTGGGCAGATTAGTGGTGGCGTGATGTTGATGAAGCTTATGCGAGGTATATTATTTGCTACCTAGTAAGAGGTCGAGTGTGTGACTATGACTTGTGATCCAGGATATTCATGAAAAGCTTAACAAAGACTTCGAGAAGTCTGTCGGGTTAATGGTGCGAGATCATGGTAATTGAGAATGGAGTAATTGTCGTGGGCTCTACATTATATGACGGTGGCATAGAGCTAAGTGGGGGGAGCCCCACCGTTTACAATTGGATTGTGTGGTTGTCTGCTTGTGCAGTTTCTGGTTATCGGTACGTTGGCGGAGAATTTATGACTAAGAAAAGGAAATATTAGGGGTAATTCAGCAAAGAACTAGATGGGCGTGTGCTATATTCGGCGTTATTGATGCATGTTCAGGTTTTTGGGAAGACTCGGAGCTTATGTTTTTGTGGATGTGATGTACATGGAAAAGAGCGCAGTCGGTTGCTTCTTCGAGAGGTTGTCATGTGCTAGTAGAGCATTGGAGTTGGTTATGTTCGGGACTAGGTTAGAGTAATTGACTCTCGATAATGGTCCTAGTGGATTCAAGAATTAAAGTGCAGTGCCTAAGGATTTCAGGTCCGATGTGTGGTTAAGGATCGAGTCTTCACAGTGGATTGCAAACGAAACTTGGAATATTTTATGTTACCATCAGGTATATGGTGCAGTATTGGAGGATAGGAATAAATAGCTTCGGATTCGCAGAAGGTCTTGCAGAATGGGTGTACCAGTATGAGATAATATTGATCATATAAGGAGGGTATGAGATGGTTCGTAAGTATTGAGACGATGTGGTTTTGCGATTCGGGTCACTCGAGGTGAGTGCCAATTGAGTTCGTTATGTTGTGAATGGAGCTATTATATTTCTAAGTCAGGTCGAGAGTAATTTGAAAGAAGTTGGATCGGGTTACACGGCGCAACGGTATCATGTGTGGATCGGGTTGCGTGCCGCAACAGTGTTATGTTGAGTACGATCCCCTATACCTATTCGTGCGTATTTTGTTTCTCATCCTTTGAGAAGGGTTCGTAACGTCTGCTTGACCGTTTTATTCGTTACGCGGGCTGGATAATTCTTTTCCAGAGTTGTTCCTCTTTATATGACATGTTCAAATTGTAGCTTGTCGGCGCAATGATGGCGCCATATGAGAGCTGAGTCGGTGTTTGAGGCGATTTATTGCATGAGCAGCTTGCACTGGGTGAGACGAGATTTTTGGAGCTAAAATCTATGCATCAGATTTATATAAGGCACATTAAAAGGAAATATCGTCATTCAGTTCAGAATGAGGTAATGGTACTTGACAGGATGAGAGACTCTATGAATTACTGATTCGGTAGGTGGCTACGAGTTTCTACACGTCTCTTTCGTCGTGACAGTATTGCGAGATTTGGAATAGGATTTATATGCATCATGAGATGTGTTGCAGGCACCAGATTCCTGAAATTTCAGCTATTGTGGTTGGAGGATGTTATTATGGGCAATCAACTTATATGGTGAGTTTGTGAATTGCACTCTACTACTGTGTTTATCCCTGTTGGGAGATTTTGATGGTCTTAGCCGTGTTTATCATTTTTGTTTTGAACACTATTGAGGGCTATGAGTCCAAAAGTGACTTTCTGTTACTCACTACAGTGGGTTTTCATGTAATTTCGGGATAACTGATTAAAGCTTTATGAATTATATGCCCTACCGGTATGGGAGTTCATTATGTGCCGTGATTTCGAGTAAAGGAAATTATTTTTAGAGGAGAAATGGATAGATTTCGGTTGGCACGAGTGCATATTACTTGTGATTCAGAGTTGAGGACGAGATCCTCGCATTTTTAATATGATGTGAAAAGCTTAAACTGGGCTATGAGCCTCGGTGGATGTTATATAAGGACGAGATCCTTGTGATGAAAATTTATGTGTTTTAAATTCTCCCTCTGTTAAATTAAATTTGTACTATAGTACTGATAGGGAGCCATGCCTGTTAGGCTTATTTGATAATTTTTCTATGTATTTCTGTGCACATTTAGCCATATTCGTGCTGTAATTAGTGAGTTTCAGCCTACAAGGGGAGTGTTCAGGTGGCGTTAAATGTGACTCGTTAATTCGAGTAAATAATTATGAGGTCTTCATGCCTCGTGAATTGCTGTCGGAGTTGTGAAAATTTGAAATGAGGTTTTGGTTAATATGAGGTTAATTGACGATGCTGGGATTAATTATGAACAACTATTATAACCAGAGACGTGGTTATGGGCATACATATGATGGGCGCGTAAGCACGAGTTGCTACAGCCGGTTTAGACTAACACGCTGTGTTGAGTTAATTGGGCTGTGAGAAATTTGGCTTTGAAGTTTATAAATGTGGATAAAAGAAATAATCTTCAATTGAGAAGGCGTTGTCAGATCCATGTTAAATTTGCAGTGACGTAGGTTCGCCCGCAAGTGTGTGTAATAATACACATAGAAATTTAATGTCCTCGGAATAATTCTTGGCACGTTCGAGGACGAACTTTTGTTTAAGTGGGGGAGAATATGACGACCTGGCTAGTCGTCTCGTAAGTTACTGCTCCGTTTTCCCCATTTCTACTTTATTATGCTTCGTTATCCGTGTTTTATGTAATCACGTTGAATGGTTTGCGTTCGGAGTAGATTTGGAAAGAAATGAGACACTTAGTCTCTTTCAAGAAGGTTTAAGTTGTAAAAGTCAACCGGATGTTGACTTATGAGTTAGAGCGCTCGGATGTAAATTCTGACGATTCGGTTGGATTCGGGAGGTGATTTATGACTTAGGAGTGTGATCGGAATTGGTTTTGGAGGTCCGGTGTAAAATTAGGCTTGAATTGATGAAGTTAGTATTTTGGCGATTTTCGGTTGTTAGGCGAGAATTTGATCCGAGGGTCGGAATGGAATTCCGAGAGTTGCTATAGCTTCGTATGGTGATTTCGAACTTAGGCGTATGTCCGGATTTGAAATTGGATGTCCGTAGGACAATTCAACGCATTTTGGCGAATGTTGGAAAATAGAAGATTTTTGGAAAAGTTTGACCGAGGAGTTGACTTTTGATATCGGGGTCGAAATCTAGTTCTGAAAATCTTCATAGGTCCGTTATGTCATTTATGACTTGTGTGCAAAATTTGAGGTCAATCGGACTCGATTTGATAGGTTTCGGCATCGAATGTAGAAGTTGGAATTTGTTAGTTTCATTAGGCTTGAATTGGGGTATGATTCATGTATTTAGCATTGTTTGATGTGATTTAAGGCCTCGACTAAGTCCATAATATGTTTTAGGACTTGTTGGTATAACCGAACGGGGTCCCGAATGGCTCGGGAGAGTTTTGGGTGGTTAAACGGACTATTTCATCGTTGGAAAGGAAATTCTGCATAAATGTCAGAAATGCCACGTGATGCTGTCCAAAATGTGGACAACATGTTGATTATGCTACGCGAAAATGCTATAGCAAAGTGTCACAGATTTTCATGTCAGAAATGCGACCAGTTTGCTATAGCAAAGTTGATTTTGCTACGCGAAATGCTATAGCATTTTCAACACCTGAAAGTTTTATTTGTTCCGATTTTTGACCCCTTTATAAATAGAAATTAATGCCCATTTGCCATGCAAAACTCATTTTCGTTATCCACAAAGAGAAACACCTCCAAACACCATAAAATCATAACAAATCAACCTCAAAACTATATCCAAAAGAGATTTTCTTGAACAAATTCTTAAAGAAGGGGTTTTTGACCATTTTGAACATAATTGGAGCTAGAGAACTCTGATTGAAGCGAAATCTTGAAGGATTTTTGGAAGATTTTCGAGAGAAACATTAGGGTAAGTGTTCTTAACTCAATCTTGGTCAAATTACCCAAACCTATTGCCATTCTAGTATGTAATTGGTGATTTATGTTGGAGAAAATTGTGGAAAACCCTTGAGTTAGATTTTAAGACTTGGAGGTCGAACCGATGTCGGAATTCGATAAATCTTGTATGGTTGAACTCGTGGGAAGATAAGGAACCCGTTGAGGTGAAAAATTACTGAATTTCGAAAAAGTGGGCTCAGGGTTCGGGTTTTGCTAATTTTGAGATTTCTTAGTATTTATTGATTGTTTTCGAGTGGGCTTTATTCCCTCAACATATTGTGACGTAATTGTTCTGAATTTGGATAGATTCGACGCACGTGGAGGCCAATTCGAAGGGCAAAGGCGTTGTGGGATAGGAATTTAGCCGGTTCGACATGAGTAGTGATTGTAAATGATGTCCTGAGGGTTCGAAACCCCGGATCTGCACATCGTAGTGCTATATTGAAGTGAGGCACATGCTCGATGATGAGTGTGGGGTCGTTTACTATTGGGACTGTGACTTGGTCCATCCCGATTGATGATTTTTACTACATATTTGATTGAAACCTATTTGATATCATCATGTTTTGGGCTGATTTCCATATTTGGGCTTCGTGCCAATTGTTTGAACCCTCCGGCGATTTTTATCACTAGTTCCTCACTATTTGTACTTATTACTTGAACTCAGTCATGTTGTTTCCACTGTTGTACAACTCAGCCACTTTTGCCTTAGTTTTGAGATTTACACAATATTTGAAATGATGTTTGGGCTGAGAACTACTGTTTTACTTTGCCCGAGGGGCTTGTGATGATTTTCTGACTGAGTGCGGCCGAGGGCCAGGTGTGAGGTTTTACTGAGTGATATGAGGCCGAGGGCCTGAGATACTGTATATACGCCACGAGGTGGCTTGATTGATATGAGGCCAAGGGCCTAGATGTATGTCACGAGGTGGCTTGATATAACGCTTGGGCCGTAAGGGGCCCCTCCCGGAGTCTGTACACCCCCAGTGAGCGCAGGGTACCCAGAGATATTACAGTTGGTAACAATGACAACTGGTAACTAGAGATATTACAGTTGGTAACAATGACAACTGTAGGTTCCAGTTGGTAATAATGACAACTGGTAACCAGAGTTGTGAGATTGATACTGAGCCCAGGAATATTACAGTTGGTAACAATGACAACTGTATGTTACAGTTGGTAACAATGGCAACTGGTAACCAGCGCTGGGAAGATTTTTAAATGATTTCTTACTGATTTACTTTTTCAAATAATGATATACTGCTTCATTATGCATTGCCTTGTGCTTTACGTGTTTCCTTACTTTCAGTCATTATTTATATGTGCTACTCACTGAGTTGGAAGTACTCACATTACTCCCTGCACCATGTGTGCAGATTCAGGCATTATTGATTCCGCTCCGAGGCATTGACTACGATTTTCAAAACGGTGACTCAGAGACTACGAGGTAGCTGTTGGCGTCCGCAGCCCTGTATCTCTTTATTTTATTATTTCCACTTTCTTCAAACAATTGTGCCAGAGATATTGTAATAGTAATCTTGTTATTAGGATTTCATTAGTTGATCATGACTTTGTGACACCCCGGCTTCGGGCTGTTGTTGGGATGGTTCACTATGTTTTTCCGCAAATGACTACTATTAAACTATGTTGTGTTGTTCTCTTGTTAAATTAACTGCTTAAAATGAGTTATGGTTCGAATTGGCTGGCCTTGTCTTCACGAGAGGTGCCATCATGACCGGGTTTGGGATTTGGGTCGTTACATTTTTGCTCTTAGTTTCAGCCTACTACAATGTGCTCAGCTGCAGATTTTCTCTCTAAGTTTTGTGCTTTTCAGAGTGTAAAAGATGATGGCTAAGTGTGATAGAGTGTGAAAGAATGAGCTCTTTAAGCAGGAATTAAAAGCAACTTTTGGACAGCTTTTGGTTTACCAAAAGTCTGTCCAAATTTTGTTCACCAAAACACTGCTCCAAAACTGTCCAAAAGGGAAAAGGACAGTTCTACAACATTATATGGCAGAAGCATGAAGGAAAATAGTACTCTCAGCCACTCGAGATGTTAAAGTAAACAACTTTGTACCCTAAATCATGATCAACTTAGCTAACTTCACCTTTAAGCCACAACTAATACCAAACCTAGTTTGCTTCAAACCAAAACAAGTAACTAGAACTTAGTTAAAATACCACAAACATGTAACTAAAACTTAACATTGAACTATTAATCAATCATAAAGAACCAGAACTTAAAGATTAAGCAAATACATGTATTGACTAGTGAAGGCTTAATAGAACTCAATAGTTTAAACTAAAGAAAAATCAGAAACCATGGTTTAAACTTAACGACTTAAAGCAAAACACAAACATGTTGCTAGTGAAACAAACTAATGTAATCAACAGAGACGAGAATCAAACGGTCACTAGCAAAATATACACTACAAAGAACTATGATAGAACAGTGGTGCAACAAAAATCAGAAACATTGAAGAAAGGTTCCGAGTTCGAGTTTATACCAAATTCCGAGACATTTGACGTCAAATCGAGCAATGAGACGATGCCAAGGATGCCAAGAGGTGGCTGTCCGACTCTGAAAAACACGTTTTTTTTTGGCAGACGCTAAAATGAAAGGGTTTCAGCGTCTTAAGAAACGAGTGTCTTTGAGTCGAAAATAGCTTAAAATGGGGGTTCAGGGCATTTGGTGGTGGATGGACGGCAGTAGAGGTGGCTAGCCAGGATTCCGTGGGATTTTGGAGGAGTTTGAAGGTTTTGGGGCGTGGAATGGGGACGAGAAAGTGAGAGGAGGCTGGTGGTGTAATTTTTATGAGGTTTGGAGGTGGTAGACGATGGTTAGGGTTTTGAATTCTTAGATTTTGCGGAGATTGGTGAGGATTTCAGGGATTTAGGGTTTGGATATGGGTAGATGATGAAGAGAGGAGAAGATTGGTATAAGGTTTAGGGTGTTTTGACGGCGGCTGGCCGGTGGTGGCGATTTTGGTCCGGCGGAACCACCGCGAGGGGCGGCGGAGAGATGTGAGAGAGAGAAAAGAAAAAGAAGAAGAAGAGAAGAGATAAGGGGGAAAATGGAGGCAATTTTCGGGTTATTGAGGTTTAAAATACTAAAGGGGAGATTGATCGTGGACCATTGGATCAAAGGGCTATGGATGGATGAGATTGGATATCTGATTCATTAAGAGAAACGATGTAGTTCACCATAAAACTACGTCGTTTAGATCATCTCCCAAGCTGGCCTCATCCGAATAGTGTTAGTGCCATTGCGCCACTGATTTGGTCCGATTTTTGGCCCATTTCGATTAAAAATGTAACTTAGCCCAAACTTTTATTCCCTTTTTAATTAAACTATATTCAAATATTAAAACCTACATATACCCACATAATAAACATAAAGAAGAAAAAGAAAGAGCAAATATTAAGCATTTACAGCTGCCCCTCTTTGCTCGAGAACATGAAGAGTTTTCGTGCAAAGATAGTGAATGTCATGAGTAAATTTGCTCACATATGACTTTAATGAAAGCATTATTTTTGAAAAAGATGATCGAACCTTGCTTCGAGGCTGCCTATATATCCTTGGCTATAAAGAAATCATGTCAGTGAAGTTTTAGAAAAATTTAATAGTTGGAACTACCGGATACTGGAGTTAAGACTTCTGCCGTCGCTGTTGTTACTGTTACTGTTACCGTTACTTGCTGCTTACATCAAAAGGAAAAGAAAAGAGAACTACATATGTCTGCAAACTAAAAGTTACAAAATTCCTATCTATATGTCTTCTAGAGTCAAATCTTGATTCTTGACTTGCTCGCTTGTGTCGACCTTAGATTGAATCTCGATGCTGTTTGAAGAAAAGATTATGGCTCTTTCTCGATTTCTTGATTTCCTTATCAGAATCTGAGAGAATGAAACATGCAAAACTGGGTGCTGACACATTATCAAAGCTAACTCCAACTATCTTGTGATAAAAAATCTTCTTTCTTCAAATAAGAACTGAAATTGCAAGTTTTAATCGCCACAATCTGTGCTTTACGACAGGGTCCTGCAAAGCCATCAAAGACGGGCGAAACGAACAAAAAATTTTTGCCCTAATTTGGTACTAGGAAAATTTGTTGACTTATTAGAGAAAGCTATAAATTATCTAATTTATTAAAAGGTAGACAAAGACAGTAGTATAAACTAGCTAAGAAAGGATATGCAACCAGGGGGTAGTACCCTGTGTTACCAAAAGGAAATGGAATTAGAGGATGGTACCCTATATCACTGAAAGAAAATCTAACCAGGGGTTGGCCCCCTGTATCACTAGGAAGGAATGTAACCACGAGTTGGCCCCATGTATCACTAGGAAGGGATGTAACCATGGTTCGGTACCTTGTATTGCTGAAAGAAATGTAATTAGGGGTTGGTACCATGTATTACTGAAAAGAAATGTAACCAGGGGTTGGTACCTTGTAACTGAAAGGAAATGTAACCAGGGTTGACGCCCTATATCACTAGGAAGGAGTGTAACCAGGGGTTGGTACCCTGTATTACTGAGAATGAACGTAACCAGGGGTTGGTACCCTGTATTACTGAAAGAAAATGTAACCAAGGGAAAGGAAATGTAACTAGGGGTTGGTACCCTGTATTACTGAAAGGAAATGTAACCAGGGGTTGGCGCCCTGTATCACTAGGAAGGAGTGTAACCAGGGGTTGATACCATGTATTACTGAGAAGGAATGTAACCAGGGGTTGGTACCCTATATACTGAAAGAAAATGTAACCAATGGTTGACACCCTGTATTACTGAAAGGAAATGTAACCAGGGGTTGACACCCTGTATTACTAGGAAGGAAATGTAACAAGGGCTTGGCGCCTCGTATTACTGAAAGAAAATATAACCAGGGGTTGGCACTCTGTATCACTAAAAGGAAATGTAACCAGGGGTTGGTACCCTGTATTACTGAAAAGGAATGTAACCGAGGTTTGGCACCCTGTATTACTGGGAAGGAATGTAAACATGGATTGTTACCCCGTATTACTGAAAGAAAATGTAACCAGGGGTTAGCGCCCCTTTATTATGGATAAAGTGTTGAATCCCTCTAGGTGAAAAGGTTCTACCTGAGATAAGCTATGTAAAACAACTTGAGCAAAGAGTATTTCTACTCGGAAATATGAGCTGGATCCCCATAGGCGAAAAGGTTCTACCCGAGTAAAGCTACGTAAAACAGCTTGAGCGAAGAGTATTTCTACCCAGAAATATAAGCTGGATCCCCCTAGGCGAAAATGTTCTACCCGAGTTAAGCTACGTAAAACAGCCTGAGCGAAGAGAACTTCTACCCGAAAATATGAGCTGGATCCCCCTAGGCGAAAATGTTCTACCTAGGTTAAGCTATGTAAAACAACCTGAGCGAAGAGTACTTCTACCCGAAAATATGATCTAGATCCCCCTAGTCGAAAAGGTTATACCTGGGTTGAGCTACGTAAACAGCCTGAGCGGAGAGCACTTCTACCCGGAAAAATAAGCTGGATCCCCCTAGGCGAATTAATTCTGCCCGAGATAAGCTACGTAAAACAGCTTGAGTGAAGAGTACTTTTACCCGAAAAAATGAGCCGGATCCCCTATGCGAAACGGTTATGCCCGAGTTAAGCTACCAAATTGGGAGGTATGAACAGTAGTGATGGATGCTGAAAAATAAAAGAAAGTGGAGATTATAAGGAACGTATTTTTAGTGACATTCCTCCTTTGAGAATCGGCATTTTGCATTGCTTTGCTCCTGCTTCAAACAAAGAAAAATTATGAGTTTTCAAAGCGGTGGTCGGTTTGTGGCTTTGATGCCCTGAGTAGTTTGAATTCATGACCACTGCTGTCGAAGAACCGATTCTGTTAGTGTGGTACCGAGATGCTCGGATACTCTGTATCGCTTTCCGGAGACCTTGACTTTCCATGTTGCCCTGACTGTTTCATACTCGGATGTCCATGGTACCGCTACCCTTGTCCCTAAGGCAACGCAATTTTTCCTTTAAAATCAAACTCAGTTGTATTGCACCCAGTACCAGTTTATGTCCGTAGTGCTTATCAACTTTTCCCATGAAGCAAGTCTTGCGTAGGTGACCTTTTCAATTTCTTTGAGACACTTTGTTCGGCTTATCAAAAGATATCACAGATGGATTCGTGCCTTCGTCAATGCCGTATATGCCCCAAATTGTGCTTGGTATTACGGGGAAACTGTATCCAGTTTTGCAGCCATTTCTTTGCTTCACTTTTGATGTAAGATTAGATCGAAAAAGACTCAAAGGAAAATTATGGGAAAAAACAGAAGAGCAATTGAAAGTGAAAAAGGAATTGTGTTTAAACAAAAGGTGTCCCTTTCGGGGAGAGGAATAGGGAGACTTATGTGGAGGTATGTGCCAACTTCAATTAATCATGCCCTGCACTTTGGACTGGACGCTTGATCCGTCTGAGTTGTCTAATTTTCAAAATCAGTCGCATATCTTCATCTTGAAACTATCTTGGTTATGCTTATGCCGGAGTATCGAAGACCCACATTCGGCTAGTAGCGCCCTTTGTGGGTTTTCATTAACTGACCTCTCTCATTTCTCTATTCACCGTCGCCTTATGATGCCCATATGGGTTTTCACCATAAGAATCTCTTATTTCTCTGCTCATTGCCGCCTTACGGTGCTCATACGGGTTTTCACCGATAAAACTCTCATTTCTTTGTTTCTTTTTTTTTTTTTTGTTTTTTGCCGCCCTTGACTAAGATACTGCATGCGGTAGGTTGTCCAACACCCTTGGCATGGTGACTTCAATATTCTCGAAGATCGATCAGAAGGTCTTAACGGTAAAAGGTGAAAAGAACCTTGAACTGAATTACAACTTTTGGAACCCTTTTTACAGAAAGCCGTAAAAACTAAAATAAACTTCTACTCCAGTTTTGTAGTATTGGGGATATGGATTTTTTATTGTGATGGGACCGAACCCAGGTAAGGCTACCTACATATCCTTTCAGAATCAGGTCGAACGTAGTTCACTGACTCAAAAATTTGCTGATGATTTTTTTTCTTTTTTCTTTTTTTTCTTTCTCTCTCTCTCTCTCTCTCTCTCTCTCTCTCTCTCTTTCTCTCTCTTTCTCTCTCTATCTCTCTCTCTTCGTTTTTGTTTTTACAAGTACACAGGTTCCAAAAAGAGGGAAAACAAAGAAGATAAATATGGCTCAAAAGGGTTAACAAAAAGGTGACACTATTTGGGATAGTGAGCAATGACAGTCTTTGTTATCTTGATCTGAGAAAATCATGCATGAAAGTTCCGCAGTGGGAATATATCAAACATAATATCTTTTGACTGCATCTGTATTAATAGTCATGTCTGGTACCCGTCCTTCTTCATCTACCAAGTGCAAGGCCCCTTTTGGTAACACCTTCTTGATGATATAGGGTCCTTGCCAGTTCGGGGCGAACTTTCCTTTAGCTTCTACTTGGTGCAGAAGAACGCATTTCAAAATGAGCTTGCCTAACTCAAAGTGCCTTGGGCGCACTTTCTTGCTATACGCGCGTGCTGTTCTTTACTGGTATAATTGGCCAAAACACACTGATGCTAACCGTTTTTCATCAATCAGCATTATCTGTTCTAATCGGGTCTTGAATCACTTAGTGTCTTCAATCTCCGATTCCACAATGATTCGTAGAGAGGGAATTTTGACCTCAGCCGGTATTACAGCTTTTGTTCCATATACTAGCAGATAAGGAGTTGCACCAACAGATGTGCGAGAAGTCGTGTTGTATCCTAAAAGAGAAAAATGAAACTTTTCATGCCATAGCCCAGACCTTTGGATTATCTTCCTGAGAATCTTCTTGATGTTCTTGTTTGCCGCTTCAATGACTTCATTTTCTTTTAGTCGAAAAGGGGTAGAATTGCGATGCATAATTTTAAATTGCTTGCATACCTCCTTCATCAGATGACTATTTAGATTGGCTGTGTTGTCAGTGATAATGGTCTTCGTGATAACAAAGTGACAGATGATGTTAGAATGAACAAAGTTTACCACTGCTTTCTTGGTGACTACTTTGAAGGTAACTGCCTCCACCCACTTGGTGAAGTAATCAATGGCAATCAAAATGAATCTATGCCTATTTGAAGTCTTCGGCTCGATTGGCCCAATAACATCTATTCTCCAAGCAATGAAAGTCCAAGGAGAGGACATGGGATGCAACTCTGACGAAGGCGAGTAAATCAGGTCACCATGAATCTAGCATTGGTGACACTTGCGAACAAAACAAAAGCAATCTCGCTCCATAGTAAGCCAATAATACCTTGCCCACAGAATCTTCTTCGCCAAAATATATCCATTCATGTGAGGACCACATACCCCCAAATTCACTTCACTCATGATCCGTTCAGTTTCTATGGAATCTATGCATATCAACAAGTTCAAATCCGGGGTCCTTTTGTACAAAATTTCCCTATTCAGGAAGAAACCTCCGGTGAGCCACCTTATAGTTCTTTTTTTATCTCACTTTGCATGCTCTAGGTATTCCCTTGTTTTCAGGAATCGTTTTATGTCATGATACCATGGTTCACCATCCGGTTCAGTCTCAATAGTATTGCAGTAATCGTATTGACTCTGAACTTGGATTTCCAATGGATGAATATGAGCGTTGCTTGGATAAGGGAGCATCGAGGCTAAAGGTAGCCAAGGCATCGGCTAGCTCGTTGTGAAACCTAGGAATGTACCTGAACTTGATGGACTTGAATCTTTTGTTTAGGTCTTGCACACATTGTCTATATGAACTAAGCTTGATGTCTCAAGTATCCCATTCACCTTGGGCTTGCCGGATAAGCAAGTCAGAATCTCCCATAACCAATAGTTCATGCATGTCTAGATCGAGGGCCATTTTAAGACCCATGATACAAGCCTCGTATTCTGCCATATTATTGGTATTGAAAAATCGAAGTTTGGCCGTTACAAGGTAATGTTGTCCAATAGGTGACATGAGAATTACCCCGATCCCAACTCCATTAATATTGACAGCCCCATCAAAATACATTTGACATACATGGCTGTCGTCCGGAACTACTTCCTCTATTGAGTTAACCTGTTCGTTTGAGAAGATGTGCTTAGTGGCTCGTAATCATCATGGACTGGATTCTGTGCCAAATGATCTATCAAAGCCTATGCTTTTATTGCGGTGTGAGTGACATAGACGATGTCGATTTTTGTGAGCAAAATTTGCCATTTTGTGAGCTTACCAGAGGGCATTGGCTTTTGGAATATGTACTTTAAAGGATCCATTTTGGATATGAGGTAAGTAGTGTAGGCCAAAAGATAATGCCTCAACTTCTGAGCGACCCAAATCAAGGCACATGTCCTTTCTAAAAGGATATACTTAACCTCATAATTGGTGAACTTCTTGCTCAAATAATAGATTGCGTGTTCCTTTTCTCCTATTGCATCATGTTTCCTTAGAACACATCCAAAGGAATTATCCATCACCCGATAGATATTAAAAAAAGGCCTACCAGGTTTAGGTGGGAAACGTTTTGGCAGTCGTCCGTCCACTTGATAGAAACATCATTTTTTAGCAACTTAAAGATGGGCTCGCACGTGGTTGTGAGCTGAAGAGTGAACCTACTAATGTAGTTCAATCAACTGAGCAAACTCATGACTTTAGCTTTGTTCTTCGGGCGTGGCAGATCTCGAATGGACTTTATCTTAGATGGTTCCAATTTGATGCCTTTCTGGCTAACTATAAAACCGAGGAGTTTCCCAGACGGAAACCCAAATGCACACTTGTCTATATTGAGCTTAAGGTCGTGCCTTCGCAACCGTTCAAAGAACTTTTTCAAATCGCACACATGATCAGCCTGTGTCTTTGACTTTATGATGACATCATCGACATATACTTCAAACTCTTTGGGCATCATGTCTTGAAAAATGATGGTCATGGCCTTCATGTAAGTTTTCCCTACATTCTTCAAACCGAATGGCATGACCCTATAATAATACGTACCCCATGGAGTGGTGAAAGCGATCTTCTCTGCATCATTTTCATCCATTAGAATCTGGTGGTATCCAACATAGAAATCCACAGAATATCATATCTCGTGCTTAACTCAATTATCTACAAGTATGTAGATGGTTGGTAGAGGAAAATTATCCTTCAGACTTGCTTTGTTCAGGTCTCCCTAGTCAACACAGACTTTGGTTTTTCCGTCCTTCTTTGGAACATGCACAACATTTGCTACCCAAGTGGTATATCGGACGGCTCTAAACACATTAGTGCTCAGTTGCTTCATTAATTTCCTCTTTTATTTTATCACTCATGTCCGTTTTAAATTTTCGTTGCTTTTGTTGGACTGGTGTGAAATCTGGATACGCGGGGAGCTTATAAATCACTAGATCAACACTTACACCCGACATCTCCGTATTCAAATAAAAGTTGAATCAAGGCATCTCTAGTTTTTTATTCAGTGTGAATGCTTATATTTGTTTCTCTAACTTCTTCATGACTTCCGATATTAATTGGCTCAGTTTCAATAAGGTTGGGCTTATGCTTGTTTTCAAATTGTTCTAAATCTCTTTTTATTTCCTCACCAGCCTCATCTTTATCATACTCAACCTCTTGATTAATTATTTCGAAATTAGACAGCTTTTTAAGATCTGGGCATGAATTTCGCATACATGCCATGTTATTAAAGTCGGCATTAACATAACTGAAATAGAAACAAAATGACAGGAATTAGAAAAAGGAAAAGATACAGAACTTAATACGAAACTTAACTACATTTTATTGAAATTGAAAGGATAGAAGGGTTAACATCAAAACAAAACAACCATACTGAGATGTTTGGATTACAATCCTGAAAGTAACCTAAATACAAAAAAGAAGCTGCAAAAGCAAACTACCAAGACTACTTCCTTGTGAGGAGAGGAGTTGCTTTTTTAGCATGGTGTATGGGCCAGTTAGTTGCATATTGGCACAACTATTGCCTTCACCAGTCTGGATCATATTCAATTCAGAAAACATCTTGCTGAGGCCATGGCAAATTTCATCAATATTTTTCTGCACTGAGGAATTTTGACCTACCCTTCTGGATTCGCGACTTGACAAAAGTGTAGAAAATGTGAGGGATAGGTTGCTGCAAGGCCCACCTATGCTTTTTGCGGTGCTTGGCTTTGTCTTCATCTGCTTGTGTTATCCTAAAGCCTAAGCCAAAATTACCCTTGTTACTAAAAGGAGAGATGGGTTACAAAATTCCTTGCAATGATGCCCTCAGGCCTTTTCCTGGTTCATAACCCTGTCTCAGCATAAGTGCAACCACCATTACAGATGTGGCGGAAAGACAAGGATGCAGAATGGGCTTTCCTTCCTCAATATGGTCCATTACAACCACTTCGAAAGCCTAACAGACAATGGACTCACACCCTTCCTTTGCCTCAATACACGGGATAAACGAGTCTTTATAAATAGATGACTCATCTTCTCCTTGAAAAATAATTTCTTGCCTGTCATGTTCGAACTTGAGCATCTGATGCAATGTGGATGGCACAGCTCGAGCCATATGGATCCATGGCCTTCCAAGAAGAAAGTTATAAGAAGTTTCCATGTCCACTACTTTGAAGACAATTTCAAAATCAACCGGTCCAATTGTCATGTTGAGGTGGATCTCCCCAATGGTATCTCTCGCTGAGCCATCAAAAGCCCGGATGCGGACATTGTTGGGTCAGGTTCTGTCTTTATTGATTTGCATGCTTTGCAAGGTAGAGAGAGGGCTACATCTACATTTGAGCCTCCATCAACCATGACTCGCTTTATGTAGTGCCCCTCACAATTGATAGTCAAGTGTAAAGCCCTATTGTGCCCGCTTCCTTCTTCGGGGGTTCATCATCAGTAAGGTAATTTTGTTCATATCAAAAAATCTGTTGGCCATATTCTCTAACTAATTCACTGGGGTCTTCTTTGAGACATATGCCTCGTTCAAGATCTTGATTAGTACACGAGCATGCTCTTTTAAATGTATGAGCAAAGATAGTAGAGAGATTTGGGAAGGAGTCTTTCTTAGCTGGTCAATGATTGAGTAATCCTAAACTTTCATGTTTTTTAAAAAATCATCCGCCTCTTCTTCAGTGACTGGTTTCTTTATTCGCATTTGTCCTTCTCTTATTTGCTGGGCCTTCCTCAACTATTCCGGAGAGTAACACCTCTCCGATCGAGTCAAACCTCAAGTTTCCCCCACTTCTTCTATGATTTCCTTGCCTTTGTAGGTAATTAAAGTGTTGTTGTAGTTCCAAGGAATGGTTTTTGTATTTGTCATACGGGGTTGTATGGCAGGCTTGGTTATGATGGGCTCTGTTATACCCTTCGTACCGCCCTAATTCTACCTTGTGATAGGGTGGCCTCCAAGGACATACAACCTTGGGCTTGGAACATTGGAGTGAACTTACACCTCGAGACCTTGGGAACAAAAAAGTTAACTTTTCTTAGCTCAGGGCGCCTTTCACAATCAACGGTGCGTCTCGGCTTGGACTTACTTCCAATTTAGTTCCCTCTTGAATCGTTCCCGTTATCATTTCTGCTCGGCCAACCAGCTTGTATTCTTGATCTCGGCCAATCATTCCCACAAAATAAACATCACTATGTGTCACATTAGGAGGGTCCTTGCCATTTGTCACTACAATCAATTTTTCAGCAATGAGCCTTTCTATGGCTCTTTTCAGAGTCCAACAGTCATCAATGCTATGCCCTGGGGCACCTGAATGATATTCACATCTAGTATTTTCTTGAAATCCATGTCAATCGGGATGCATATGATGGGGAGCGATGGGTCCAATCACGCCCATCTGCTTCAACTTCTGGAACAGATTAGAGTATGATTCAGCCAATGGAGTGAATTTTTCCACCGTCCTCTAATCTCGACCATAATCCTGCCTGGGACGAGCATTATAGGGTACCCAAAAATTTTGCTACTGAGGTCGGGGGATCCTTGGAGCTGGTGCCCGTACCTGTTGATTGGGAGGCCGAGTATAAGACTGGGCATTAAACACTGTATACTGTGGTGGACCCATAGAGTTTGAGGAATTGGCAGGGGATAATAATGTTGAGGGTAGCTTGATTGGCCCTGCTGAACTTGCACATAAGGGTGTGATGTCCCTGGATCCCGAAGTCATCATGGACCCTTCATCTCCCTTCTTTTTATTTGCCAAACTTCCCGACCCATTTGGGATTGCTTGGGTGGTGGCTTTGAGAGCAGCTTGACTTACAATATGCTAGTCTTGACGCCATTTTCGACAATCTCTCCTATTTTGATCGCTTCTGCAAAAGGTCTACCCATCGCGGGAATCATGTTCTGAAAGTAATCAGGTTTGAGCCTCCAGAAAAACAATGATCAACTTGTGGTTATCCATGGGTGGCTTAACTCTAGCAGCTTGTTCCCTCCACTTGATTGTATGCTCCCTAAAGCTTTCAGTCGGCCTTTTCTTCATATTAGATAGGGAATTGCGATCCGGCGCAATATCAATGTTGTATTGAAATTGTTTGACGAAGGCCTGTGCCATGTCGTCCCAAACATGCCAGTGAGAGATATCTTGGTCAATGAATCATTCAGAGGCTACTCCCACTAGACTTTCCACGAAATAAGCCATCAGCAACTCTTCTTTTCCTCCTACACCCTTCAGCTAGTTGCAATACCTTATCAAGTGGGCGATAGGGTCGTCGTGTCCATCATATTTCTCAAATTTTGGGATCTTGAACCCTAGTGGCAAATGGATGTGTGGGAACATGCCTAGATCACTAAATGAAACACTTTTGTGACCACCTTGTCCTTGCATGTTCTTTATGTTCAGATCAAGACTTTTCATTTTCCTGGCCATCTCATCCGGCTACCCGTCTTGGTAGGATTCTTATTTTCCACCGGTGACTCGTACTGAGGAGTCTGATTGTATGGAGCCGAGACCCTGAAAGCCATATTTGGAGAGTAGTATTGGCCATCATAAGCATGAGATGGTGGCTCGTTGTTTCGCCTCGTCACAGGAGATGGTGGCTGGATTGTATATACCGACACGCCAGACACGACGAGAGGAGTGTTCTTGACCGATGCGGCTGGAGGTCGCACATTAGAGGTACGGGGGGCAGCACGGAAGCTGTAGTTTGGCACATACCCTGTTGGTAGAATGTGATCGCTTGTTGCATGGAGCGGTGATTAAGTAGCTAGGGGTATAGTGGAAGTTCCTTCTGGGGGACCCTGAGGCGGAGGCTGACCGAAGAACTAAGCCTGATACACATCAGACAGTTTTTGTTTCAATCTTCTTACTTCCTCCGACTCTTGCTCAACTGGTTGACCTTGGGGGTCGTCACTGACTAGCTTGATTTCATCATTCTTAGCCATTGATACCTTTCCCTTAGATCTGGTGAAGTAATGATGTGTTGCCTGTTTTACCACAAACCAAGCACCTTAAGCTTACTATATAACCACAAACCAGGCACCTTAAGCTTACTATATAAGAGGCAACAAATGTGGTAGGGTTAAGCATTTTGCAGATACGAATCACACGTAAATATGCTATGCTCCTAAAATTATCACCGTCTCTAACATGCTTTTGGAAGGCTTCATCTTCATTCCGGCTATAAGGTTGCTGCTTATTGACGCTCTTATTCCCCCCCCC
>MCJB01007657.1:101370-121327 GCA_002018475.1 Nicotiana obtusifolia | reverse complement strand
TCCCCCCCCCCCCTCTCTCTCTCTCTCTCTCTTCCTCTTTTCTTTTTACTCACCTCATTTTGATCCCTCATTTTAGAGTCTTTGAAAAATATTTCGATTGAACCTTTTGGAGATTGCGTACGTATCATGTTGTATGAATAAGATCATTACATAATTCAGAGACATAACTGTTTTTTTTAAATATTTACAAAAACAAAAATCTTTTTGGTTCATTTTCGAATTTTACTAAAACAAAAACATTTTCATTGATTTTAAATTTTCTTTTGATTTTTTTTATACAAGACTAAAAGCAAAAATTACATAAAGACAAACATTTAAATACAACCAGACTCGACTCAAATAGACTTTTAAAGAAAAAGGACAAAACAACAAGACTCAAAATACCAAAAGACTCTTACAGACTCAAACACAATAAAAGAACAATCAAAGCGGACGCCAAGTAAAAAAGACTATGATCTCTGCAGTAGAATCCACCGGCATCACTGTAAATCAGGCACTTATTCCTACGACTGACCCCCAACATCGCGGTATATCCTCTATAAGTTTGCAGATATGTGACGGGCGACGTTCAATGATACTTCTGCAAACCGCTCAGGTGACATTCCCTGACAACTCCTGCATGTTCGGGAGGTATATGTGGCTACCTAGTGGATCTTTCCCTTAATGTGTTCCTGAGCCAAATGCAACTCTTGATTTCGCTGACCACGGGTCTCGGCTAGATCCAGCGCATCATGCTCGCGCTCCAAGGCCATATCTCTCTGGCGTCGAACTTCTAGTGACTCCCCTTCTAACCGATTGATCATACTTTGGTAGTGATGTCTTTCTATTTCAAACTCCGCAATCCGGTGCTCCTTGCTTGACTCAACTCCCCCTATTTGATCCCTCAGACTTTGGATTAATGGAGCAAAACCTCTTCGCTCATGATCACGGACCACCTTGTACTGGGCTTCTCTTTCTTTTTGTTGTTGAGCGGTAGTGATCATTTTTTTTCTATCTAATTTGAGCTTTGAGTGCTCGCCTTTCTTGTGCCCGCCTTTTCCCGCTCGAAATCAGCCTGTTGTATGTCCATGGCGGTCTCTAAAATTCCTTTATCTTATTGTAAAATGTCAATAGGGGATTAGTACTCTTGTGCCACTTCCTTTCCGGTTTCTCTAACTCTTGCCTCGATCTCCTCCTCCCAAGCAAATGCATTTTGTATGGATCTTTCTGGCCTTTGCTCCGGGATACTCTGATTGTGAAACCACTCAAGGTATGTGAGAGCTTACCTCCCCATGTTCACGATCAGCTACCATCTCGTCCAAGTCGGAAAATCGACTATCGAACCATACCTTTTGTGCATATAACTCCACTGGAAGTTCCTCTCCCTTGAATTCCCACTCAAATGGACGCATATCCTCAATCTGGGGCCTCTTTTGCTCTCTCCCTAGCTAGCGCATGACACATAAGGGTGCATAGGGTTGGAAACCACTAAAACCCATGAGTATAAATAATGGGCGATACGTCGACATATGCATGACCCTAGTAGAAGGGAACCAATAACAGCTCCAAGTGATTCTATCAGCAGTCAATGAACCAAGTGTTGTCTGCCAGGCCTTCACCCCCTTTGGAAGATTACAACTTGCGGCCCTGTCTGGGAGACATCCAATGTAATTCAGCCAATGATCACTGAAACTTACTACTATTTGATGATGATAAAGGTGCTCGATGAACCATATTTGCAACAGCATGTTGCATCTCTCGAAGTAATTTTCACCCTTTTAGCAACATGTCAAAGTTCAAAAAATATCTCCCAAAATCATGGGAAGAATGGTATGATTCTCGCTGCTTTGCAAAAATGAGACTACCGCAGCCAATCGAATTTTAATGCGCCCACCACGAGCTGGAAAGATCGTGATCCCCAGAAATAATATCATAAACGCAAGAGAGAGAGCCAAGGGCGGAGTGCACGAGGGAGGCGATTAGAGAGAGAAAGGTACGACTAGAGAGAGAAAGCTCCCACGAGCAGCAATGGCGATGACGACCGGTAATACGCCGGCTGGCGACCCCTCCTCATCCATCCCCCGACCTCCGGCTACATCCTCCACATACCCAAAACCCCTCGACTACAGTCAACTGCTCAAACCATCAATACTGAACTCGAACTCGAAGGTAAACCCTAGGTCGTCAGTAGCAATCGAACCCATTCCTTTCAAGAGAGCTACTTTCTTACAAGGACAACCTTTCGTCAAATTTACAGAGACAGAGGTTGAACGCATGAATCAAATTGAGGCCTTCAATATGCATTCATTGGTAAGTTTTCATACGGTTGGCCTGACATTCAAGAACTCCGTCGACTAATCCCTACACAGAGCGTGATTAAGGGCAACTGCAATATTGGATTACTAAGAGATAAGCATATACTAATTCGGTTGACATTGTGGCAAGATTTCCTCAATTTCACCTCTAAAGCAGTGTATTACTTGAAAGCAAGAGACAGATACGAATACCAGATGAGAACATTAATCTATGACTCTAAGTTCAAGGAAGGAGAAGAAACCTCAAAAGCGATGGCTTGGATCTCATTTCCCAACTTGCTGCCAACATTCTTTGTGAAGGAATGTTTATTTTCACTTGCATCTGCTGTTGGAAAACCACTACACCTAGATATGGCAACTATAAACAAGACGAGACCTAGCTGTGCTAGAGGAAAAGTCTTGGTTGATCTTCTGGCAGAGCTACCAAAGAAAGTTAGAATGGACATTGAAAATGAGGCCACTGGTGCAGTGAGAACATTAAAATCCAATATGATTTTATTCCCAAGTACTATAAAAAATGTAGGTTGCAGGGACATGACATGCTAGAATGCTGGAAATTACACCCAGAATTGTTAAAGGAAAATGTTGCTGAGAAACCAAGAACAAAAGACAAAGGAAAAGAAGCAGAACCTATAATGATCCTATTAAGTGGTAAAGTAGTTGGCAACACTGGACTACAGTGGAAAGAGGTTGATCGAGCACAGAACAAAGACAAACAGGTAGCAGATCAACCCAAAGAGAAACTGGAGGTAATACTAGCTACATCAGACACTCAGATACTGCAGACAAAAAACAAGTTTGCTGTTCTGAAAATAGAACAAAGCAAAACCAATGAGCACAAACAGGAGACTGCAATTGAAAAAGCAGAAGGAGAGCAGAATGCACATGCTTCAATGGTAGAAAAGATAACCTCACCACCAGGCAGCAGCAAGCTCAAATAGTCTTCAATGAAACAAATGGAAAGGAATGGAAGTAGAGACATAATAGCAGCTGCAACAGTCAATGAACCAACAAGCCAATGGGTTAACAAAACCTTTGGAAACAATGTTACATATAAGCAATCATGCCAGGACACCCCCTCCCAATCATACAACTTTAATATAGCAGACAAAGATGTGGATGAGGCTCAAAGAATCCAACTTAGTGAAGGCAAACTATGGAGTGAACAAGCAGAGGAAGGATCAGAGGAAGAACAAGTGCCAGCTGGTACAGGCAGTGATGAGGAGTCAACTGATGAAGAAGTGGATCATGACCTACAAAGTGCAAATGGAAAATCAAAATAGAAGGACACAATGGAAGACACTCACACTTTGGAAGTAATGCTATCCAACACGCTGACACCTCTTAAGCCTATGGCAGTGGATATCCAAAATGCTGGAGAGTATGAAGGTAGCAAGCAAGCAACAAATAGATTGATCAAGAATATGAAGTTCACTGAGATACAAACCACTTCAACTGCTAAAGCTAAGCAACATATTAAGATTGGAACAACTGACTGCTCCCATGAGGGTAACATCAACAAAAGCCAGCTGATCCACAGCACAATGAACACAGAAATGAATCAAGCAGGCCTCAAATTACAAGTGATAGGTTTCAAAAGTGAAATTGAAAAGGGGGAACAAACTGCTGAAACAGAGAAAGATATTGATGAGGAATCCACCACTCAAAACCTAATAAATGTGGCAAGACAAGCAGTTTCACCAAAAGTACTGGATGCAGTGAAATTAGCTAAAAAAAAAGGCAGGAAAAAACAGGGCAAAGACACTCAATGTGTAGGGGCAGGAGTCCAAACAAGAAGGATCTTATCCAAATCCCAATCCTAATCATGAATGGGATCATTTGGAACATAAGGTCAGTCAATACAATGAAAGCCTTTGAAAGGCTTATCAATATGCACAGATAGTACCACTTTCAATTCATTGGAATCATGGAGCCTAAGCAAAAAGCTAGGAAATTGGAAGGATATAGAATGAGGAATGGACTGCCACAGTGCTTTGCCAATGTGTCAAACAAGATATGGATATTTGTGGATGAGGATCATGAAGTAGACATACTATTTGATCTAGAGCAGCAGTTACTTTGAAACTAACAGATGTGGATTCACAAACTTCTTTCTTTGTCGCCTTTGTATATGCAAAATGTACTGCCAATGAAAGAATTGAACTGTGGGATAGCTTATACAATCTTGCGAGAAACATGTCACTGCCTTGACTGGTAGGAGGTGACTTTAATGTCATATGGGATGAAGAAGAGAAATTTGGAGGACTTCCAGTAACACTGAAAGAGTTTGAAGACTTCAGACACTGCATCAACACTTACAACCTTTCTGAACTAAGCATTAAAGGAAGCATATACACATGGTGGAATGGGAGAGCAGAAGAAGACTGCATATTCAAAAGACTAGACAGATGCTTAGCCAACTGTGCACTTCAACAATGGCTGCCACAACTGGAAGTCACTCATTTGCCAAAAATAGGCTCAGACCACTGCCACTGCTACTGACTTGCAAAACAAATGCTACATCTACAAAGAGAGCCTTCAGATTTCTAAACTTCTGGATAAAGCACCACAACTTCAAAGCAGTGGTAAGAGAGCATTGGAAAGCAGACTTCACTGGGGATCCTTTCATAATATTCAATCACAAGCTAAAGAAATTGAAAAAAGCATTATCAACATGGAGCAGAACAACATATGGAGACATCCTCCAAAAGATAGTAAGTCTAGAGGAAGTTGTTAAAGTACATGAAGCCCAATTTGAGCTCCACCCTACTGCTCAAAACAGAATAAGACTACAACAGGTGCAGGTTGAACTGACCAAGTACTTAACTTTAGAAGAAGAATTCTTGAAGCAGAAATCAGGCATGACTTGGTTTAAAGATGGTGATAGAAATACAAAATTCTTTCATGCACAAGTGAATGGCAGAAGAAAGAGGCTACAACTTAGAAGATTCAGAACAACATGGGCACATGGCTAGAAGATAATGCTGAAATAGCAGATGAAGAAGTCAATTTTTTCAAAGCACAGTTTCATGAAGACACCCCCGCTGCATCATTTGAAATACTGAAACACATTCCTACACTGGTAGATAATGCAGACAACTGTCTACTATTGAATCAACCAACAAAGGAAGAAGTTAAAAATGCAGTCTTCGGTCTGAATGCAGCAAGTGCAGGGGGACCAGATGGCTTCACTGGGTGTTTCTACCAATCATGTTGGGATATAGTCGAGAATGATATAGTTGATATGGCAAAAGCAGTCTTTAATGGCCATACTCTTCCCAAGTGTGTCACACACACAAACCTGGTGTTGCTGCCCAAGAAGAAGGAAATACAAACTTTCTCAGACTTGAGACCAATCAGCCTCAGCAACTTCATCAACAAGATATTCTCCAGAGTAGTTCATGACATACTGGTGATCATCCTACCAAAACTAATCTCAGATGAACAGGCTGGCTTTGTTAAAGGCAGAAGCATAGTGGAAAATGTGTTTTTAACTCAAAAGATTATAACAGATATTCGACTAAGAACCAAAGCAGGTCCAAATGTTGTTATTAAACTAGACATGACAAAAAAATATGACAGACTGTCATGGCTATTCCTGACCAAGGTACTAAGGAAGATGGGATTTGAAGAAAGCTTCACTGGCTTGGTACATGGGCTAGTGGCCAACAACTAGTATTCTGTCCTGCTCAATGGAGAACCATATGGCTTCTTTAAATCTACAAGAGGAGTTAAACAAGGAGACCCTTTGTCACCTGCCCTGTTCATAATAGTAGCAGAAGCCATGTCCAGAGGACTCAATGCTCTACATTCTAACTCTCATTTCTGTGGATTTGGCTTACCTAAAAGGAGTCCCAAGATTAATCACCTAGCATATGCAGATGACACCATCATCTTCTCTTCATCAGATGCCACATCACTTCAGTTGATAATGGAAGTACTGACTGCATATGAAGAAGCTTCTGGCCAACTGATAAACAAGAGTAAATCTGCAGTATACATGCATCACTCCACCTCAACACAAGTGATCAACAAGGTACAAAGGATCACAGGAATCCTGCAGCAAGATTTCCCTTTTACTTACCTTGGATGTCCAATTTTCTACATGAGAAGGAAAATAAACTACTACCAAGGTCTTATACAAAAAGTGATGAATAAGCTTCAAGATTGGAAAGGGAAATGATTATCCACAAGGGGCAGGGCGGTGCTTATCACACATGTCTTACAGAGCATGCCACTTCACCTTCTCTCTACAGTGAATCCCCTTGCCGATGTGATTAACAAGCTGCACAAGGTTATTGCACAATTCTTCTGGTGCAATTCTATTGGAAATCCAAGAAGGCACTGGGCATCATGGAATACTCTATGCTTGCCATGTGAGGAAGGGGGTGCAGGTTTCAGATCCCTACATGACATGTCTACAGCTTTGTTCTGTAAACTATGGTGGAACTTCATAACTAAACCAAGTTTATGGAGTGCATTCATGAGCCAAAAGTATTGTAAAAAACTCAATCCAATAATTGTTCCTTGGAGAGGTGGATCTCATATCTGGAGGAAAATGATTGAATGTTGAAGTATCATGGAGCATCAAATACTCTGGCAACCTAAAATGTGATCTTCATTATTCTGGTTTGAAAACTGGACACGATTGGGAGCCTTATACTTTGTTATCCCTCCTGATTTCATATGTGATGAGACTGTTCAGAACATACAAGATGTGGTAGAAGAGGGCCACTGGAATGAAGAGAAGATCAAGGAGATCTTACCAAATGATCTTGCTGCACATATACTAAACAACATTAAACCACCAAATGTGGCAGGTGTACTTGATGAACCAGTATGGATGCTTGAAACCAGAGGTGAATTCACAGTCAAGACAGCATGGGAGTACTTGAGGAAAAGGCGGCATCCTGCTAATGCCTATAAAAACATATGGGTGCAAGGATTGCCATTCAAAATTTCCTTTTTCATGTGGAAAGTCTGGAGAAACAGACTACCACTGGATGATTATTTCAAAAAACTGGGATATCACATGGCTTCTAAGTGCTGGTGTTGTACAGAGCCACAGGAAGAGACAAGACAACACCTTTTCTTCACATCATATGCTGCAAATAAAGTGTGGAGATACTTTCTTGGCAATGCAGGAATAGATGTACAAGGTATTTCCCTGCACCAAGCAGTGGCCAAATGTTGGTCTGCAGAGGTAGTCAATAGGCTGAAACCAATTATGCAAGCCCTGCCCTCAGTGATCATATGAGAGTTGTGAAAGAGAAGAAATAGCTACAAATATGGGGACACAATCACAATCAACAGAGTAATCTATCAATTTACTGCTACTCCCCAAATGCTTATCAAAATCAGAAAGCCAGGAATTCAAAACATTCCACATAAATGGCCAGATATAATGTGTATGATGGAACAATACACTCCCACCTTGAAGTACACTAAGGTGATCTGGGAATTCCCCAAACAAGGGAGGATCAAAGTCAACACAGATGGCACCTCCAGGGGCAACCCAGGTAAAAGCTCTATTGGATTTGTACTGAGGAATGAGGAGGGAGATGTAATACATGCCTACAGTAAGAAGATTAAAGAAAGCACAAACACTGAGGCTGAGGCACAGGCAATGGTGGAAGCCTTGAGATTCTGTATCCAGGATGAACACTTTCAACTAGACCTCCACACTGACTCTATGATGCTAATGAAGAGCATAAAGGGAGAATGGAGAGTACCTTGGTCCATCTAGGAAATTGTTGCAGAAATAAAAGATTTGATGACAAGATGCAATGCAACAATCACACACACATTCAGGGAAGGCAACAAATTGGCGGACCATATTGCAAACTATGCCCTGGATGTGGGTCCTATTGATTGTCAGTGATTTGGTGATCTAGACACACAAAGTAGAAGGTTGATTAATAGTGATAAAAGCCAATGTCCTTATTTGAGAGTAAAGGTGGTAGGAAACAGAGGGAATTAAACCAATCAAAAGGAAAGGAGATAGGTGGAAATCACAGCAGCAAGGATGCAGGAAGAATGAAACAGGGCAAAATGAAACAATCTACAGAAAAGGCTACAGGGTTCTAACTACTTACATCAAGAATACCACAATGGATCATTACTTTAAATTGGAGATCAAACAATGACCTCAACAATTTTCTAACAGTTTTGTTAATGCTACAGGTATAATGGTGGGCAAAGCAGAACATCAACAAGAAGCCTAGGAAAGATCATGTGGATGCAGGAAGTCATATCAGATGTACATTGTTGTTTGAAGGCACACTACTGTATATGGAATGCCATGAGACTAAGGAGGAAATGGAACACTGGATTCATGCTAATATACTATCTTGTCTTGCAGGAAATCTTGAAGAGCTGGGACGTCATCAACATGAAATTATCAGCAGCACCTTAAACTCAATCAACAGCCACTCACACAAAGTACAAATCACTGCGTGGATCCAACCTACTGTTGAAAAAGGAATGGAGGGAAACAGCTCTAATGCTCTTTCCATTGCCTTCTTAACTAGTACACTGGACCCCAATCACTCTAAGTAATGTCAGCACATGTACAGACACAAACAACAATTGGGCCATAGCAACAGCAGCACCACTCTATATACCCAAAACACCAAACATGAAGCAAAAGGCACTAACAAGGACGCCCTAAAAGAAACTAGAAACATTCTCAACATAGCTCAACTGCAGAATACACCAAACTCCAGAACTCTGCTACAGCTCATAACCACAACAGCAGCAGAAGAGATTCACGCAAAGACACAGTATCACTTCTGCGAGCATCTCACTAACAGTACTCAACTATGGCTTTGCGTTGCCATAGCAGGAACATAACAGCAAAAGAGAATCCGGCAAAGACACAGTAATAATCCAAGACAGCATCCACAACTCATCCCTCTACTCACTCAGATTCTTTCTTGGGGCCACCTATTGTTAAAGAAGCAAAGTCTATCCCATTGCTACTCTGGCTTCTAAGCTGGACTCCTAAGATCCACGTTTGAGCAGCAACACAGCAGCAGCAGAAGCAAAGATACAGCAGGTACACAAGGCAACATCAACAACACAGGTCTATATACGCCATGATACTCTCTTGGAACTAGTCTACCACTACAGAAATCATGTGCAGCATCTTCATTGCTGTTATGACATCTTATCTGAACACCAATCAATTTTCTCAACTGCTGATATGGTCCAGGTTATTGCTGCAATTGCAAGGTGTAGTATTAGCACTAATGGTGCTCAATCTCTTGCAATTACATAAATCACCATGAATCCCCTCTGTTACAATACACCACTGGAACTCAAACAATACACAAATACGCAGGAACAACAATATAAACAACCTAAGCCAACAGCAACCATATGCCACAAATGCACAGTCAATAATCAGCCCACAAAAGCAACTTTCTAAGCCTAATATAGAAGATCTGAGAACCATAAAGCAGCAAAATAGTAACAACATAACCACCATCTCCTTCACTGAACTCAGCAGCCCACTCATCACTGTCAACTCTCTGAAATGGTCCAAATCATTGCTGCAGTTGCAAGGTGTGGTATTAGCACCTTTGGTGCTCAATCTCTTGCAACTACAGCAATTATCAAGGACACCCCTAGACTTTGTGCAACACTGGATAAGAGAACTCACTCAGCAATATAGCAGTAACATACTAAACCAGCATGCATCACAGCACATAGAAGCATCAACAAAGCATCATCAGAAGATGCAGTCACACAGTGCCAACAGAAAAGCAGTCAACCTAAAGGCTGAAACAAGAGCATATAGAAGCTTTCAAAGGAACTCCAAGCCAAGCAAACCACCAAAAAGAAGACACAGGAAGCACACATACAGTCTACAGCAGCAGCCACAACACATACTCAACAGAAGTACTCTGCACTTTGTCCAACCATCAGCAAAAATCTCCAATTCAAATAACCATCTTCAATTTGGCTTTTCTTCTCAAGGACAAAGCAGAATTGAAGATAGTTTGCACTCTTTTGCTACCCTTTTGAGAACTCTAAAAATCACTTTTAGATACCAGATGTACATACAAGGGATCACACCCTTAAATCACATAATAGAAGCAGGGACACATGTACTTTTTTGTATAGCTGACCTAAATCAATCACATTCTGTTTTTGTAAATGCGATTGTCTATCACCTTACAATAAACAATCGACACATCACCATAGGTCTAACACCTTATCACATTTTAGGTATACTTAGTTATCACTTTAGGATAACTAAGTGCACATTTACTCTTTTATTGGAGGCAAGGTTTATGTCCCCCTCCACTTTTGTACTTTGCTTCTATTAAGAAAATCTCATATTTAGCCCAAAAAAAAAAAGATATAATAAACGCGAAGATTCTCAACTTCCTCCGAGCGTCATAACTCAATTTGTTGACGAATTTTGTGCCCGAGAAGTTCTCAAACCCTTTCTCGTCCCCAAACCTGTCATAGAAATATTCCAACGGAACCCAACCTTCGTTCAAGCAACCCATTGGAATTCGACGGAGGCATAACTTCTTCAAATAGTTATTCACGGGGTCCCAAAAACTCACTAGGGCCTCGATTAAATCTCTGTTACGCTTAATTCCCATGATGTTTGTGAGGAACTTGAGGTGCTTAAATACTTGATTCTGTTCCTATGTAGAAAATCTAGCCCACCAATTACAAGGACTACTCGGGGTCTTATCTCCGATCAAGAACATAGGAAGTGTCTCGTTCCTTACCCATTTATGACTGCTTCTTTTTGGAGAATTCAAAGTGAACCTAAGAATAAGATTTAAAAAAAAAAAAGGGTCAGGATTTACCTAAATTATATGCAAATTCTGATTTTTTTTTTTAATTTTTAAAATTGCCAATTTAGGACAGAATCTATTTTTTATTATTATTTTTTGAAATTAATGGACACAAAAGGTGAAATGATAAAAGTAGGAAAAATGGCTATTATTACGAAAACGACCCTTTGATACTTCCATGGAAGGCTTAAAGGATGTCTCAGCGAAAAATGACCAAACACAGGGATAAAATAATAAAAAGTAGACAAAATAAATAAAATGGTTATTTTTACTAAAACGGCATTCGGTACTCCAAAGAGAGATTCAAAGGCTGTCTTGGCAAATATGACCAGACAAAATTAGGTACAATAGTCATTTTTATGAAAATAGCCTTTAGTACTTTCGTGGAAGGTTTAACGCTGTCTCGGCAAAACGACCGGACGAAACTAGATAAGATGGACATTATTGCGAAAATAGCTTTTTGGTACTTCCGTAGAAGGTTTAGAGCTGTCTTGGCAAAAATGGCCGGACATAAGGGCAAAATAGTAAAAGCTTAACAAAGATGGACAAAGTAGCTATTTTACAAAAATGGCCCTTCTCGGAAGATTTTAAGGCTGTCTCGGCAAATTGGTTCGATACAAAGACAACACAGTAAAAAGCAGACAAAATAGTCATTTTTACAAAAACAACCTTTCGGCACTTCTGTGGAAGGTTTTAGGCTGTCTTGGCAAAATGACCGGACATAAAGGTAAAATGGTAAAAACAAAAGAGAAAAAGAATGGACAAAGTAGCTATTTTTACAAAAGGGGTCCCTTAGCACTTCAGAAGAAGATTTTAAGGTTGTCTTGGCAAAAACAGCCGGATACGAGGGCAACACAGTAAAAGGTGACCAAAAATAGCAACTTTTTTCTATTTTTGTTTTTTCAAAAATTTTATGCGCATGGTTAATTTTTATGCTTCTTTTTTTTTTTGAAAAATGTGGGCCGAACTCGATGGAAACTGCCTACGTATCTCACCGAGTAGTGAGAATCAGACTTGCGCAGTTCGATGAAATCGACAACGTTTTCTTCTTTTGATTTTTATGAAAATTAATATTTAAAAACACATGCACTAGACCACATCAATTTTTCTAGAATGACAGACATTTGTATCGAAATCAGGAGAATGCATTTTTTTTAATTTCTCTTTGATCATTCAACTGATCTATCCTAAAGTCGGTCGACATGCAAGTCTCCACAATAATGTAACAGGTAACACATAATATGAACATAATGGTCTCAACAAGGTGCTTGTCTTAAAACAGAACCCGACCGGTAGGTATCTAGACCAGCTTACTCGAGCCGAGAAGGGTCAGCGTACCGGTAGCATTGCTTTCCGGCTTAGCTGGTAGTGCTCGCCTAAAATATGTGTGACTAAAATCCTTCACCGAGTGGCAAGCACCTCGGCTATCTCAAAGAAAACAGGATATGTCAAGCAAATGGCCAATTTAATATCAAGAAGACTCAGAGAGGTGCGTGAAAAGAGAGTTTATATATTCACTTCAACAATATCAAAGTGGACAAGTAGCACATTAGGCACAAATAAATCACAATATATACAAAACTAATAAAACCAAATAAAAGTCAACATGTACAAGCTCAAATTCTGGTTGTCCTCAGCAGAATTGCCAGAGCTGTCACACCCCTTTTTACTCCCAAAGATATAAATGTTATGGACTGTTGTGGGTTAAAGAGTTTTTCCAATTAAAGTGACATTTTTGAAGTAAGGATTATTTTATTATTCAGAGTCGCCACTTTGAATTGATTTTTGGGTGTTCCAAGTCACCCTTTATTTGAATCCCTATTCAAAGGAAGATTTGACTCTTTTCATGTTGGTTTGCGCAAATAAAGTCCGGGTAAGGAATTCTGTTGACCAGAGAGAAGGTGTAAGGCATTCCCCGAGTCCCGTGGTTCTAGCACGGTCACTTTTATAGACTAAAATTAGCTTGAACTAATTTTGGACAAATTGTGATTAATTGGTTTCTATGTTTTATTTATCCACTTTTATTGCTTGATAGTTAAGATTATTAAAGAATGATTTAGATGATAAAATGTCGTAACCACACTACCAAAGGAATGCATGATTGGGACGAAATTAATTAATTTAGTCCAAACAACGCTACGGCGAATCCGCAATCATGACAAAGGATTAGCACGTTATTACTTTTGGAAGAAATTACTACATTTGAGGAAATTAATTTTTAAATTTATTAAATGTCAACTATCGTGCTACGCAAGTGAATTCGCGATAATTAATTAAACTAAAAATTAACAAACAAAAAAAAAACTTTCGGATGTGGCATGGGATTATTAAGTTAATTTATTGAAGGTTAAATATCACGCTACGCAAGCGAGTCCGTGAAAAGAAAAGTTAGAGTGCCCCTAGTAGCTACCTAGCGTTTAATTAATTAATTAAAAGAAAATGAGTTAGTAGCAAAAAAACTGATTTTTAATATTATTTTTTAGCCTTATTGATGGGAAAAAATTATGCAAATAAATGTTGGACCAACTCAACCTATTTTAAAAGAATGGGCCAACTTCTCGTTAAAGGATAAATGGGCTAGCTTATGGATTTTAAAAAATGGGCCAGCTATTTACTTATTTCTTAGAAGAAAGAAATGGGCCAACTAGCTTAGTTGGCATTGGGCCTTGAGAATTTGGCTCAAATTCCTTGCTTGCAGAAATGTCCGGCCCTTCCTACGACCCACATTATTTGTCTAACCCACGAAAGATCACTCTTTACTCAGCAATTGGAGTATTGAACCAATACACGTACCATCACAACATTCAAAGTTATAATTAACTCAACAATTTATGTTTCAAGATTTAAATCACCAATCTTTCTTAATATGCTAATTGAAGATATCAACGGGATGAAAACTTTGATGTCAATAACGGAATCCAAGAAATAGATGAACTCGGGCAAAACAGATTATATGCTCACCTATGCAATTTTCATATTTGGTTTTGGGAGGACTCAACAAGAAAATGAAAACAAAGAGAAAGAAAACTAAACACTTTTATATATACATATATATGTATTTCTGGTAGAAAGAATCTTCAACAGAAAACTCCTCCAAAATTTTTAATATCGAAAACATACTTCCAATCCAAATTCTAACAAAGATAAAAATAAACTAATCTCACTTCATTACAACTTATAGCCATACATACATACGAAACTGAAAACTAACAGCATTTTTTTGGTTTAGTTCACATGGCCAGCTATTACACAAATATTGTTTCATTCACACATAACGAATGAGAGATTAAATGAACGAGATGGAGCAGTAAAACACATCAACATACTCATGTTTCATTCAGTCAAACAGAGGTTTACACTGAAGGAAAAATACCAGAAAAGTACCTAAGCAGAAACTAAAACGGTGCAGAACCTCGATCCAAAGCAGGCAGCAATTTCAACAGGAAATGAAACCTAATCAACAGCACGACCAGCAATAATTTAACCCAATATCAACCAGAAATTAACCCAGAAACTTCAAAAACTTTCACAGAAAAAAAAGCCCAGAAACTAACTTCACCGATTTTATTTTTTGGAAGGTTTTTGTTAGTTTCAGCCTACTACAATGTGTTCAGCTGCAGATTTTCTCTCTCAAATTTTGTGCTTTTCAGAGTGTAAAGGATGGTGGCTAAGTGTGATAGTGTGAAAGAATGAGCTCTTTAAGTAGGAACTAAAAGAAACTTTTGGACAACTTTTGGTTTACCAAAAGTCTGTCCAAAAGGACTGACTTTTGTTCGCCAAAACACTGCTCCAAAACTGTCCAAAGGGAAAAAGAACAGTCCTACAACATCATATGGCAGAAGCATGGAGGAAAATAGTATTCTCAGTCACCCAAGATGTTAAAGTAAACAAATTTGCACCCTATATCATGATCAACTTAGCTAACTTCAGCTTTTAGCAAATTAATACCGAACCTAGTTTGCTTCAAACCAAAACAAGTAACTAGAACTTAGTTAAAACACAACAAACATGTAACTAAAACTTAACATTTAACTATTAATCAATCAAAGAGAACCAGAACTTAAAGATTAAGCAAATACATGTATTGACTGGTGAAGGCTTAATAGAACTCAATAGTTTAAAATAAAGCAAAATCAGAAACCATTATTCAAACTTAACGACTTAAAGCAAAATACAAACATGTTACTAGTGAGACAAACTAATGTAATCAACAAAGACGAGAATCAAACGATCGCTAGCAAAATATAAACTACAAAGAACTATGATTGAACAGTGGTGAAATAAAAACCAGAAACATGTAAGAAAAGTTTCGAGTTCGAGTTTATACCAAATTCCGAGACATTCGATGTTGAATTGAGCAACGAGACGATGTCCTGTATGCCAAGTGGTAGCTGTTCGACTCCGAAACGCACGTTTCTTTCGGACAGACGCTAAAATGAAAGGGTTTCGGCGTCTCGCCAAAAAGAAATGAGAGTCATTGAGTCGATAGTAGCTAAAAACAGGGGTTCGGGGCATTTAGTGGTGGTGGACTGCAGTAGAGGTGGTCGGCCGGAATTCAACACGATATTGGAAGGGTTTGAAGGTTTTGGGGCGTGGAATGGAGAAGAGGAGATTGGTGAGGATTTGGGGCATTTTGGGTTAGGATATGGGTAGAGGATAAACAGAGGAGAAGATTGGTATAAGGTTTAGGGTGTTTGGATGGCAGTCGGCCGGTGGTGGCAATTTCCGGCCGGAGGAGCCACCATGAAGGGCGGCGGAGAGATGAGAGATAGAAAAAGAAGAAGAAGAAGAAGAAGAAGAAGAGATAAGGGGGGAGATGGAGGCAATTTTCGGGTAATTGGGGTTTTAAACACTAAATGGAAGATTGATTATGGACCATTGGATCAAAGGGCTATGGATGGATGGGATTGGATCTCTGATTCATTAAGCAAAACGACGTAGTTCACATGAAACTACTTCGTCTTAGCTCATCTCCCTAGCTGGCCTCATCCGGACCGGGTCAGTGCCATTGGGCCACTGATTTGGTCTGATTTTGTCCCATTTCCATTAAAAATGCAACTTAGCCCAAACTTTTATTCCCTCCTTAATTAAACTATAGGCAAATCCTAAAACCTACATATACACTCATAATAAACACAAAAGAAGAAAAAGAAAGGGCAAATATTAGGCATTTACAATAATTTGTGTGCATCATTATCAAGTAAACTTCATGTAATTCAGCTATCAGTCTATGCTGGCATATCAAATTGTTATAAGATAGTGAGAAATATTTTAGACAACCTTAGGGTCTGTTGTCTATTGCTTATTGGGCCTATGGCCTGTGAGAGATGTTATCAGAAGTCATGCCAAAGTCCAAACTTTGCCAAGTCGTTGGAACTGGAGATGTAAATGCTCTACGTTGAATGCTTGTCACCTGCTCACAACATTGGCCATAAAAACAAGCAAATTACGATAACTGAGAGTGGTCGCATTTGATTCCTGATAGCAACTTTTGTATTTGTATGCACTATGCATGCTCTCGATAACGGGTTGCATTTATTTATTGAATGCTCTTGAAAACAGATAAAATCAACATGGTTAACATTGTGCTAGCTAGCGTCTACATAGTTGGTTTTGTCCAGCTGATCGGCTGAAGTAGTGTTAAATTGAAAAGATTTATCTGTTGCATAAACTTGGAATGGTGTACTAAAGTCGGATTTGTAACGCAGCAAACGTTTCAAAGAATTTAAGATAATCGCACTGTTATGCTTGAGAAAAAAGGTAAATGCATTTTAATATATAAGAATAGACAATATCAATATCAATTTAAGCATATTAACAATCAATTCAAATAGCAAAAAATGTTTATAGTCAGTACGTAGCCATTAACAAAGATATATGTTCCTTCAACAGAACTAAAATAAGGCAAATATATATTGAATTGTGAAATTTTAAATAAATAAAAAATTTCTGACTGAGCAAAAACTGAAACGAAACGCGAGACAGAGCATGAAAAGTTAATAAAATGTCAGGAGAGAAAAAAAGTTGTCCTTTATATCCGTACCATATAAAAATATAAATTTAAATAAAGTGTTAGTCACTAAGCAAAATGATTATGTCTAGTAGCCTAGCCCTCTCATCTTTCTCTTTTCTTAAGCCTGGTTCTAAATGACAATATATGATACAAGACTATCAAAATTAAGATGTTCACCAAGGCCTTATCCATAGGATTTGTTTTGGGGTCATCCTCCACATATCCTCGTCATAAAGTAATACATACTATTCACAGGACCAAAGATAATGTAAGTACTGGTCACAATTAATTAATTTGATGTAGATTGAATCAACTACACATCCTCCTCCTTATTTATTTTGGTTTCCAACAATTGTTGTTAGATTAGTTAGTGTTTGATCGGAGTATTTGAGAAGAGGTTGTTTTGTCCCTCATTAAAAAAATAAAGAAAGGAAGAAGTATTTAAAAGCACTTCTTTGTCTCGTATGCTTTGAATATTTTAAAGGTTTTGGAAGGAAATTGGAATTTGAGTGTTTTTGAGATCTTTTCCTTCCTATACAACATTTGAAACTTATTTACCAAAATTGTCCTAGTTTTGTATATTACCCGCCCCAAATAAGGATTGCTTACAATTTATATATCATCCACTATTAGCGCCTTAAATTAGGGGATTCAATTACACCCTTTTTTTCTCTCCTCCTCTTTCCCTATTCTCTCTCATTTCTCTCCATGTATAATTCATTACTCGTGCCTTAAATTAGGGGATTCATTAAATAGTGTCATCTCTCTCCATGTACAAACATTGTGTCTGATGCCTTAGATCCATTTGTATTTGTTTAGGTCTACACATTAATACTGTAGAATCTTATACTGCTACAACCACTAAATTTCTTTTCTCTAAATTAAAAACCCACACATCCTCAAGGTAAATGAAAAATAAGTGTATTTACTCTTTCATTCCTATTTTGATATTTATAAATAAAATATGAGCTTCCCCCAACGCTCTACTAAGCTCGCTTCTGTCAGTTATATTACTCGATTGCAGAGTAAACTATTGTTTTTACTATAACACATTCTAATACATGAAAATTTTCGTAACGATACGGTAGTCAATTGTGTTGACGTAAAAGATGTATATTAAGATTCCAATTATAGATCCAAGGCGGTGCAATATAAGTGAAATTTAGAAGGTCTTAAGATAATTTAGAAGGAAAAGACTCTGTGTAGTGTTCACAATCTCAATCTAATTAAGACATCTCGAGAGAAAATAACTGACAAAGTAATAACAAAAGAAGTTTTGTGGCCTAAAGTACACAATAAAAATCCATTTTGAGTTCATGAATTTATTTCGTATTTCTCTTTGGACTAATGATGTTCATATACAGATTTTAGAGCAAAGTAAAAATGTCAGTGGGAAGAACAATTAATTATATAGTATACAACTTATTTACAACTTCTCTACAACTTTCATATATTATTTTTACTCAGTTAAATGTAACTACAACTTAAATACAATTTTCATTCAAATTTTATGGAATATGTTTTTTCTATGTATTTATATATAATTTTTTTATATATTTTGTATGTGGTGTGTTCTTCTAGCTCTCTGAAATTCCAATCAATACTTTCTTTCTTAATACAATTTTGATACATATCAACAACTTTATGCAAAAAGTAGTATTGATAACCTAAATACAAATTTCTTATAACGATTCATACATTATACAACTATTTTTCAACTTTCACACAACGTTCAAACAAAAAATATATATATAACTACAACATAATACAACGTAAATACAATTTACATACAACTTTAATATAATTTCGCAAGTATATTGTATGTCATGTCGTCTTCTTCTTCTTCTTCTTCTTCTTCTTCTTCTTCTTCTTCGAGTTTCAATCTGAAATTCGACCAAAATCAAGTTTAATCTTCACCAATCACACTCAAAATTGAGATATATACTCCAAATAATATTCTCAATTACTTGCAACAACATCCAATCCAAACAAATAATAGTTTTTGAAAATTCAAATTCGAATTCAAAGCTTTGAAGCTTCTTAATGATTGTCAATGGTGGAGAATCAAACACCTTCAAAATTTATTGATTTGACAATTTTAATTCGAACATCAATTGTGCAGCGTGAAGAAAATTGCTAAGTTAAACCTCTATAGTAAAATGATTGAAATCCATTGATGAATTCCATTAAAACTCTATACAACAAGAAAGCATAAAAAACAGAGAACATCAAAGGAAGAAAAATTGAAAAAAAAAAAAACAGAGAAGAAAAGAGAGAGAGAGAGAGAGAGAGAGAGAGAGAGAGAGAGAGCAGGTATAAAGGGATGGAGAAATAATTGATATTCCTTATTCAATTCATAATATAAAGGGATACTCATTTAAAACTAATTTGGATATAATTGGTAAATTATATATAACCATGTAATAAGTTAAAACTTGATTGTGAAGGGTAATAAGTTTTATATGCAGTATAGGAAGGTAAAAATCCCTATTATTAATAGTCAAGATTGGGCAATTGGGCTTTGGGCCAATTAAGTAGCCCATAACTAATATTAGTCACCTATTATTTTTTTATTTATTTAAAAAATATTTTTAAACGTCTCTTCAGGAAAAACGTTTTAGCAATTTTTTTCTTTTAAAATTTGAAATAGGTGATTATTGGTTTTAAAATGTGCCTGTTCATGAAGAGATGAATCTGTTAATTCTAACAAACTCCTAGAGGTATTATAAATACTTATATCATCTCCAAAACAAAATACATCTTTAGATTTCCACCTCTTTCTCTTCTACTCATTTTCTACAACTCACAAATATTCTGTTCTGGGGGAGGGG
>MCJB01007657.1:17486-101311 GCA_002018475.1 Nicotiana obtusifolia | reverse complement strand
GGGGGGGATTCGAGTTAATTGCTGAATCTCGAATTTAAGCTGAAATTTTGTAAAATCCTAGAGGAATTATGATATTATCCTTGCAACAACAAAGTAAGAAGCTAATTCCTTAAGGATAATTATTACACTATCGAAACCAAATTATTTCATCCCATTATTTTTCTATCAATTATTTGATCATGTACACTTTGGTCCAAATCTAAAGGATTAAACCATAATGCCAATAGGCGCTGTTGTCTGAATTTTTTTCTCATCTGTGTAATTACATGGACTAGAGTTGGATAAGGTTGGAGGACTAGAATTTTGAACTAATTGCATGTAAAACTTTTGTGAACTAAAATTTCGGGTCTAGCAAAATAATCGAGACTAGCATAACAAAATTTTAGTATTCGATTTCAATATGCAATGAATGTTTACAATTTCTATAATCTCCCGATTCCACTCCAAAAATATATAAATTTCTTTGAGCTTGAATTTGATTTAATTCGAGGGCTTGCAACATTTAGTCTTGAATCTCTATCTTGAAGGTGATTTAAATTATTCGCCACCAATACTTGAACGAATGATGAATTTTAATTTCACGTGACGAGCAAGTAGTCTTTAGTTTGGACGCGCATTGATTCTTGATTTGTTTAAATTTGATAATGATCTTTTGCCTTGAATCCTTGAATGCTTGTAGATAAATTTTAAAAGTGTTATTCTTCAAAGCTCTCTCATGTAGTTTGTAAATGTTTATGATTTTTTTCTAGCTTTGTGGAAATCCCTATTTATAGTTGTCAAGGAGTGAAGTAGTTGTATGTAGAAGGATTATTTCAATTGATTTGATTTGTCTATTTGAATTACCGATCAATCATATTCATTCAATGACAAGCTTTGATTTGATTGGCCATAATATATTATCTTCATACTTGACACAATTCTATTGGTTGTTTAATTGACTTGGCATGCTACATTTCTTTTCACGGCATCAATTTGTTGGCTCGTTTATTATTTGACTTGATCTGCCATGTTATTTGATGTGTGACATGACTTGTGCTTTAGAAATGAGCTATAAGCCATTTGGATAACAGAGTCTAGACTAATAAGTTGTACCATTCTCATGAGTAAATTGGACCTTAATCTAAAAGGAATATTCTCATGCATGGCTTGTAAGACGATTCTGCTAAGATTTGACGAGGGACGTACTGCTATACATGTCGGATTCAACTCCTGTTGAATTGTGAGTACGAGTTATGAGACTTATTTAATATCATCTCCACAAAATTTTGTGAGAATCAACTAGGGAGTGAAATGTGAAAACTGTAACGCGGCGCTGCCAACGTTTTGAACTTATCAACTATCAACTCAAAATAATGACATGACTAAATGTTTACCCTCTTAGGAAGGATTTCTTGTTGTATGGGCCGGACAAAGAACCGAATGAACATAATTCGTTTGGTTCATTGAGCCCCAATAGTAAATATTCGACATTTCAGAAATAAATGAACCTTTGGAGATATAAAAATAAATGAACCCTCATCAATCCTTTATAAGTTCTTCTTTTTATTTCCTTTTACAATTCCTTATCCATTTTCCCACTTGCTCTTTTTCTCATCAAAGGTTAGTTCAGCAGTGTTCTTTTTGTCAATGTGCGTGTGTGTGTCCATCGTTTAGCTGCAAAGTGATTTTAGAGAGAGAGTGTGGGTGTATCATTAGGCTATTTTGTGATTTTAGTTTTGTTTTTTTATCTATGTATGGCGAGGAAGAATAGTGTGGAATGATGGGAAGAACTAAAATAGAGATAAAGAGAATAGAAAACAAGACAAACAGACAGGTGACATACTCAAAGCGTAGGAAAGGGCTAATTAAGAAGGCTTATGAGCTTAGTGTGCTTCGCGACACTGATATTGCTCTCTTCATGTTCTCCCCTGCTGGCCGACTCACTAGCTTCACCCCAAAACAAAGGTGTATCTTTTATATATTTTTTCTTTTGCCCCTCCTATATTACTTTGTTGTTGTATTACGTCAACTTGGAATATCAGCCTTGTATATTAAGAAAGACATGAAAAATTAAGAGAATGAATTTTTTATCATACCCTATATGGATATATATGCTACCGCCCTATGAAAATTTACAAGTACATGCAAGTCTGTTATCTTTTTCACAAACAGGAAATAAAATGGTAAAATAATTATTATTGTTGTTGTTGTTATTGTTGTTTTTTGTTTTAAAAAGATTTTTGGTATATAAAATGCTTTGTTTTTCTTAATTTTGCCAGATGAAAGATACCATATAGTCCATATACGTTATGAATCATTTCTGCCTAAATTTGTCTAAAACATGCTAAATTAACAAAAAGCAAATGTTGGCTAGGTAAAAAATACAAAACAATTGTCCATTTCTTGGAACCGCTATGCATTACGTCCCTCAAGTCAACAAATTCCGGCGCCTACAACTGCATTACTAGCAAACTTTATTCCATTTTAACCACTTAATTTATATGAATATTTCTATGTTTAGTAGTACTTTTTAAGAGTATTTCAGGTAGGGCGTGGTTTTGATAATTTTGAACTTCAAGATTAATTGGTTCCTCAAATACTAATTAGTCACCCAGTTAGATGCTCTATTTTTCTTTAGTTCAGTATTTAAGTCCCTGGTGGCTTGTAATATTTATTTTAAAATAGGAGACTAACTTATTTATTTTTCAGTTTTCAGTTTTCTAGAAGATATAGAAAAAATTCCTTTGAATTAACGTCGAAGATGATTTAAATATCTTTAGTTTCTCTCTATTTCATTTGGTAACCCTTCACTAATACGGGTGTTACTGGCAAATTAAACAGAATCCAAGATGTGTTTACTCGTTTTCTAAATCTATCTGAACTCGAAAGAGGGAGGTATGCAATCAAAATCTTGACGTCATCTGTCAGTTTCATCTTTATTCTCACGTTGCTAAATTACTTCTTAATTTATTTATTGATTGTTGTGTTGTTAAATAATATTTTTGTTTTGCAGGACATACGAAAAATCTATTTTGATATGATCCTTACATGGCAGTCAAGCCCTTGCTTTTATATATATATATGTATCACAATTGTTATGCCCCATGCTATAGTAGATAAAGTTAATATGTGAGTAATATTTAATTTAAGTTGTTCACCAGTTATTATGGGTACATGGACACAAATCAATACGTACAACTAACTGTAAAAACAACTCTTTACAAGGAAATTAAATTGTTATCCTTTCATATATGAGATGGAGCAGGGGAGACCAAATATATGCTTTAATTTGATCGATAAGTAGCTCCTTTTTATTTTTCGTAATAAAATTCACCAAAAATTATCATAATTAAAAGTTGTTCATTTTTCGATTTTCTTTTTACGTGTCTAATGTATAGGGATAATTTACGCGCTAGTTGGTCTTGGACGAGATCTGGAACTTACCTGATAAATTTATCGAGAAATCGACCATCTTATTTTGCATTTCATGTAATTGAACGTGTTTCTTATCTCGATAGATTAACTAACTACCACTTCTTTTTCTTGTTCCATTTCTTTTCCATCTTTTGCAGTGGTCTCCTAGATAGAGAGGTAAGATGAGAATGTTTTAACATGCTTTTTTGTGAATAAGTTTTTTGTTTCTCAGTTTTAAACTATTTCAAGTGATCTGTTGACAACCTCAAGCAACAACCTTCTGATAATATTAATTATCATGTCTATGGTTTAAAAAAATAAATTGAACTTCAAGGAAGATCAAGGCTTAGAAACGAAGAGAGAAAGTGTATCTCATTCGTCATGTGCTAAATGTTTCAAGAACAATATTACAACTAACTCACAATTATATCGCAAGAAGGAATTTAAATAATATTTGGAATATAATTATCATAAAGAACTTTCAGATAACCCCCTTTCCTTTTCTTCTTCTTTTTCTGAATTCTCTTTATAATGAATGAGAGTACCCTCTTCTTTTAAACACGGCTTATAATTAAACTAAGTTAAACAAAAGTTTCACAAATTAGACCATAATAATCTGAAAGACGTATAGTGATTTGAGTAGTACTTTTATACTCTCCTCCATGTTAGATAATGTTTACGTTTCCACTCTTTGTGATCTTCATTAATTTTGTTTATTTTCTTTGCTTTCCTTTCATGCTGAGTAAAATAATTTAACTTTTGTCTTCAAGCAGCAGGTGATGAGAAGCCAGAACCTTCTCAGGTTAGAATTGGCTTTCTTCACCCCCAATATATGATATACCCTTCCCAACCTCTTAATATACACATAAATATTTACAGAGAGAGAGAGAGAGAGAGATATTCCTTAATCTTTTCACTGTAAAACTGTTTGATGGTTCGTAAAACTTGTACGTTAAGGATGATGCATGGAACCGATCCAGCTGCTGCCTCCACCAGCAGCCAAATTTATCAGGAATATATGAACTCATAAATAATGCGCTCTCCTTAATTAGTCTTCAATATATCAAATTTTCTTAAACTGCTTTAAGTTTTACCCTATTAGAACGGGGACATATAGCTTTCTGAAATATGAAGGTTTTCTATGTTAATCGTTCCTCAGGAACTCAGGCAGGAGATTAATTCTCTGCTGCAACAAATCCACGTAGCTGAGGAAAAATTAAGTTTCATCTATTTCTATAGTTATATCTTTTGTTAGTGTTGCATATAGTTGGCAAATTTCATACCAATCCGTTGAAACTACACGTTCAACACTCTCGATCGTACCTTTTCAAAATAGCTATGTTGTCTTCTTTAACGAAAAGTGTATGTATTTGATATGTTGTGATTTTTCATGAAAGAATGCGTTCATTGGAAGGCATCCTTTTAATAGAAGTTAAGAACGGTCATGGATTATTATCTTCTGGTTTATAAATAAGAAGACCAACTAGGTTTTCAATGAGTGAAATAAATAAAAAATTGCAGTGTTTTCAGATTTTTCATAAAGTGGATTCCCATAAGAATGAGAGTTGTAGGGAATTCTTTAATAATATTACTAGTTGCATAATAATTCACTAGACTTTGTTGTATCGTGGAAAAATACTTGCCAATAACTCAGTAGCAGACAGTGAGTGGGGGCAAATAATTCTCTAAAGATAGTGTTCCCACTCAAAACCTTACAAATTTTCATATTTCTTTCGTTCGTTTTTTTCTTTCTATCAATCATCTTCTCAAGAAAATATTTCTCGACATCTTTTTTTGAAAATTTAGTACACTATTTTCTTTTTTACACAAATAATACTAATATAAGGTGCTATAAATATGTTTTGATTTGGAGAAAAATAAAAAAGGCAATTAATACGTAGTTCCTTTTTCCTTTTGTTGGGGGGGTTAGGTGGGGGGTGGGTTGAGGTGGTTTCATTTTCGTGGCTTGACTAGAAACACAAAATGCATTATGAATGAGCCAGATCCCAGGAAGATGATGATAGAAAATAGGCATATAAACGCATCGAAAGCAAGCATCCAAGATCATATTCTCACATGTAAACTAGACAAACATAATTAAATACGAGATTGTAACACTAAACTTTTGAAGCTGTTGCACAAGTCTTCAATAGCGTCCGTACTCTCCAGGTCTACGATCTTCTCCTGTGTATCCTGAAGTTCTATGAACGTAATACTTGAGTGACAAGTATTCGGCTAAAGAATGAATAATCCTTATGGTTGAATAGCTTTCTTTATATACACACGTTTTTAGGATAAACCCTAGCAAAAAACGTGTAGCATTTTCCTAACCCACCAAGGATATTATTTTTCCTTTTAATTTCCTTGTTCTAGAATATTCAGACACAGCAGGGACGATGGATTTAATAACGAGGCTTCCTATTGTGGTATTAATTCGGAATATGAATGAATTACTCCTACCACAATAAATTACAATTTATTCCACTAGAAAACTGTAATTGCACTCCTCTGTTTAATTTCGAAATCATGCATTAAAAACTTATTTAATTCCCCATGTTAAGATTACAGACACCAATCAAATAAATTAAATTACTGACAATTTAATTCATCGACTAATTTAATCATTTATACTTCCGCTTAACTTATTTCATGTGCCTAGACTGCTTGCAGTGATAACACTTGCCCTTAGGCTTGCTTACACCACCAGCAGCACCTCCGGGTGCCACAACCTTGCGAGCCTTTTTCTTTTTCTGTCCGCCTTTCGGCTTAGGAACTAAACCTTTCTCAACAGTCATTGCCACAGCAGGGGCTTGTTGCTTGATAATGGACTCTGTCGCCTGCAGCTCGTTCAACAATTTCGCCAGTGACAAATCCATTTTGTTCATATTGTAGTTCAAGCGAAATTGCTGAAAACTGTCAGGCAGAGTCTGCAGGACCATCTCAACTTGAGATTCCTTATCAATCACAGCTCCAAGTACCTCGAGTTCGTTCAGAAGACTCATCATGTCAAGTACATGTTTCCTAACCGAAGATCCTTCAGCCATCTTAGTGTTCAAAAGGGCTTTCATGGCTGTCTGCTTAGCCGCACGAATTTGCTCTCCGAACATCTCTTTGAGATTTTCAAGCATATCGTACGCAGAACCCATTGACTAATGCTGATGTTGCAAAACATTCGCCATGGAGGAAAGAATGTAACATCGCGCCATCTCATCAGCCTTAACCCATTTATCATAGGCCTTAATCTGGTCTTCCGAAGCATCCTCTCCTGGTTTTTCTGGGCACTCATCAATCAGCACAAATTTGTAACCTTCAGCAGTTAGGACAATATCCAAGTTTCATTTCCAGTCAACATAATTCGGATCCTCTAACTTGTTTTGGTTCAGAATAACGGTAAGTGGGTTGAAAGAAGACATGATTAATCTGGGAGACATAAACATCAAATAGATCATTAGATATGCTGAAAGAATAATAAAATTCAAACCACACATCACACATAAAATCATGGTTACCGAACAGTTAGATTCGATAGGGAAACTTAACTATTCATGCAAAATATATGAGTCATGCCAGATATATTACCCGTTAAAAAGTAGAACCAACTCAGATGGAGAGTAAACTGATAATTTATATTAGGTAGATATCACATTAAATTATCCCTAGTTCTATTGAACTAACGTGTAACTCAGTTGGAGAGTCAAGACAAGTTATCAATTAACTAGGGATTACAACACAGTAATTAACCATAATGAATCTATCCGATGGGAAGGAAGACCTATGTCAACACATAAACTCATTATATTACTGCTACATACAATGGTGACCATAGAGAATGAACCCTAAATTTTTCGTTAACAAAAATTTTTCCGAAAACAGAAAAGCGCCCCAAAACCCATCTATACGATCCCAAATGGCCAAAAAAGGCCCTTGGTCACAGCAAAGGTGGAAGCATGTGAGAAACAACTTGAGAGCCTCTTATATTCCGTCCTTCAGAGAAAGGTATATATTACTAAGACACATATGTCTCAAGCTATGTATTTAATTAAGTATATTGTGTCATTCGTCATCTTCTTCTTATTCTTCATTTATATGTAAGTATGATTGGTTTTACAACCATATTTAATACAGAAAAGGGCTAGATGTATCCGTGTACTATTAGAGATTAGTTATAGGCAAGCCCTGTTATACTATTCGACACTATCTAACCCTGCTGTTAGCCTTTTTAACATATCTGCCCCTCACAGTAAATGATCCAGTTCGTACAGACACTTGGCAGTATTTTAAACACTCAAACCATTTTCCTCCAATATACAAACCCACCTGATCCAGCCCGCAATGCGAACAACCCCAATCATCTGATGTGAAAACTGTTTCGCGCTATTTCCAATGAAGGTTCAACAATTGATTATTCAACATATAGAGAATCAATAAAAAATGATACAGAAGCCGCTTGTGTTGAAATCACGCCCTCTATTTTTCGGATTCTAATCAGACCAACAAAGACTAAATTGAAAATTTTTAATCTCCTATAAGAAACAAGAAACAAACAGCAGTGTTGGTGCTTTGGTTGATTAGTTTTATGATGAAGTTTCTAGGTGGGGGCGGTGTAAGTAAGGAAGAAAATGGGTGGCTGTATGCTCCATTTCAGCAGTGATGTTATGGTTGTTGCTACATATTTTTTGGTTCTTTAGTTGGTGGTTTTAGGCGGAGATGAGTGGTGGTCAACGGAAGGAACAACAGGTAACCCAATTAAGCATTGAAATACCCAAATTACCATGACCGACTGATCCATGATTCACAATCATCCACACCTAAGAACTAAGATTCCTCATTTAAATCAATCAATGGCACTCAGCTTCAAAAGTGAAGTTCTTGGCCCAAGTGAAGTTTTGTTTTGATGATTGACAAAGGAACTTTTGCATGAACCAGATCCATACACAGTGTAAGCAAACATAGGTAGATTCGAGCATAAGGGATGCACGCGAAGGAGATAAGCCTAAGTTGGTATATCTGATATCTCCTGATCGAAAAGGTTGCATAAATGATAAGGAGAATGACTCCTTACACGAAGAGAACTTTATCCAAAATAAGGGAGGAGTTAGAAGTTGAAGATAACTAGAACTCTTCCACCAAGGAAGAGTAGCATTAGAACGCTAGTTATTTTCCATTCTACTAACTCTATATATTGCAGGATGTTCTCACTCTACAGGTACGCATAAACACTGAAGTTAAATGTGAGTTGAGAGCAAAATAGCAAGGCATTTTACAAGCAATTCTTGTGTGATTCAAGTGTGCGAACCTGAGGCTACATGAACCAGATAGAAGAACCAGTTCCAAGCGTCTGTCTCTTATTCTAGTTCAATTGTAGTAGGTGCTTTTAATTTGTACCTTTCAGATTTATCTAGAAGCTAATGTATTAGGTACTCTTAGTATTCAAGTTAAAGTTAACTTGAAGTTGTCGCAACAGTTAGAGGCTAGTTGCCACAACAGGATTAGAGTTAATCCTTAGGTTTACAAAGAATTTTGTAAATGATGTTTTAGCTCAGTGATTTAGTGAAGTGTTGGGAAAAATCCTACTGAGTAGTAGGTTGTGATTCTTTTATCTTTTTAGCCGGGTGTTTTTCATGTAAAAATACTCGTGTTATTTACTTTCCGCATTTACTCCGTAATAGTAGTTTAAGGAACACTTAGAAGAACCAGGTCCTTTTATAATCAATGTACGTGAAAATTGATACCACACAAATCACCCCCCCTCTTATGTGGAATTGACGAATAAAACATCAATTGGTATCAGAGTCGTTTATCCTTTAAGAGGCTAACACCTTAGGAGAAGATCAAAGATGAGTGCACCACCTGGAAACTGGAAAGAGCAATCCACTGCTAGGCCACCACAAGAGCTACCCTGAAGAAAAATACTGAAGGAGTAGATATGCCAAAGACAAGAGCTGATTGCACTGTTGAGGACTTGAAGAAATGGGAGAAGAACACTAAAGCCAAGGAATGGCTTATTTATGAACTTGGTCCAGATGAGTACATCAGAATCTAAAGCTTTATCACTGTAAGGAAATCTGAGACACTCTGCAAGTGGCTCATGAAGGAATACCTCAGGTGAAGAGATCTAGAGGAACTCTACTGTATTCTCAATATGAGAACTTTACTATGAAGGAAGGAGAAACCATTCAAGAGATGTACACAAGGTTCACTGCATTGACAAATGAACTAAAGTCTCTTGGAAGGATTATTCCTGAAGAAGATAGAGTCGAGAAGATATTGACAAGGGTTCTGCCTATTACTTGGGAGAGCAAAATCACCGCCATTCAGGAATCAAAGAAAATTGCCACTCTCCCACTGGATGAATTAATTGAAAATGTTAGTGCCTATGAACTTAGGAGACAAACCATGAAAATGGATGTACCTAAGAAGGAAATGAGCCTGGCACTCACAATCATTGAAGGTTCTATCTAGAAGATGACGAAACGGCTATGATCACCAAGGACTTCAAGAAGTACCTGAGGAGAGGAAAGGGTCCTTCACGAAGTGAAAGCTATAGTAAGTCAAAAGTTTTTGAGAAGCAAACCAATGATAGATGCTACAAGTGTGGAAGACTGATCACCACATCAAGAATTGTCCTCAATGTGAAATTGAATGGAAGAAGGAAAGAGCTGAACGAAGGAATAGGTTCAACCCAAGAAAAGCAAAGGATCAACCAAGGCTATGGTCGCTGCTTGGGGAGAAAGCTCAGATGATGATGATGGGGATGAACAAGTACTTCCGGCCATTGAAGAATCTAATGAAGAAATTAAGGTAAGTGTAATTCATCTCAAAGACAAGATTAAATTATTGTCTAAAGAAAGGTTATCTGAGTTACTTCTAGAACTAATTGATGAATTTGAGGATGTAAACAATGAAAAGGAACAATTGTCTAAAGAATGTGTGATTTTGAAGGCTAAGTGCAAAAACCCGAAACTTAAGGTTAGTGAGACTGTAAGTGAAAATACTGTATTTGAAGAACCAGGTTCATGCACTTGATTCAACTGTTCTAGAACATAAATCTGAAAATCTAAAATTGAAATTAGGAACAGGTAAAAAGATAGTTGATCACACACAATTCACTCTAGAAGAAAATGTAGGAAAAATGAAAGATGAGTTGTATAAAAAGGATGAGCAGGTGAGAATCATAAAGGAGGATCTAAGAAAGGTAAAGCATGAGCTAGACAAAACTTGTAAATGGAACAGGTCCTCCGATGCACTTTCATGGCTACAGGAACACCATAGTAGAACAGAAGAAGACTTGGCTTTGGGAACCTCAGACCTAAATGGGATCCCAAAAGCAAGTACCTCACACTTTTTGAGAATAAGATTTTCACACCCTGTGGTAAAACAGGTCACTATAAAAGTGAATGCATTGCAGAAGAAAAGGCTAGTCAAAAGAACAAAGAATTTGCTCAAGGGAAGAATAGGCTACTAAGTTGGGCTAAAAAGAGTTTGATTCTTCTTTTTTGCCTACATAAAGGGACCCAAACTAGTTTGGGTTCCTAAGAGTAACCCTTGATTTTCTTTTGCTGGTCCAAGTGAAGGGGAGCAGCCAAATATGGTGCATGGATAGTGGCTGCTCAAAGCACATGACAGGAAATAAGAACCAATTCCTTTCACTTGAGAACCTTAAAGGAGGTAATGTCTCCTTTGGAAATGGGAAGAAAGGTGAAATCATTGGTGTTGGAAAGGTAGGTAAGACTGATTCTCACTCTATTGAGAACGTCTACTTGATAGATAGATTGAAGTACAATCTAATAAGTGTATCATAATTGTGTGATAGAGGTAGCATGGTACCATTCTCATCTACCAAATGCTTTGTGATTAATCTTACAACTGAAAAGATAGTTTTGCAAGAAAAAAGAATGAATAACATATATGTTGTAGATCTGTCCACACTTTCAGAAAATGAATTCACTTGCTTAAGTGTGTTGGATAATGATCCCCTCCTTTAGCACAAGAGACTTGGACATGCCAGTCTAAGTCAAGTAAACAAACTAGTCTCCAAGGATTTGGTGATACGATTGCCTAACATTAAGTTCAAGGAAGATAAAGTTTGTGAGGTTTGTGCAAGGGGGAAGCAGGTAAGATCCTCTTTTAAAAGCAAGAAAGTGGTAAGCACCACCAGGACGATGGAACTAGTCCATATGGATCTTTGTTGACCTGTGAGAACATTAAGCAGAGGTGGTAAGAGACATGTGATTGTGCTTGTTGATGACTATTCTAGGTTTACTTGGACATTATTTTTAACATCTAAAGATGAAGCAATTGACATGTTCTTTTCTTTTGTTAGAAGAACTCAGAAACAACTAGGTAATCAACTTGCATCAATTAGATCTGATCATGGTATTGAATTTGAGAATGCTAAATTTGCTGAATTTTGTGATGAGCATGGCATAGATCATAATTTTTCTGCTCCTATGACTCCACAATAAAAGGGAATAGTTGAAAGAAAGAATAAGACATTTGAAGATATGGCTAGGACTATGCTTCTTTCTAGTAAATTGCCCCATAGTTTCTGGGCAGAAGCTGTGAACACTACATGGTACATCATAAACAGGTGCATGACTAGACCTCTTGTAGAGAATACTCCTTATGAGTTACTTAAAGGAAGAAAGCCAAACATCCCATCTTAGGGTATTTGGATGCAAGTGCTTTGTGCACAATAATGGTAAAGACTCCCTAGGTAAGTTCGATCCCAGAAGTGATGATGGAGTATTCTTGGGATATTCTTCACATAGTAAAGCTTATAAGATTTATAACAAAAGAACTATGTGTCTAGAAGAAAGTATACATGTGATTTTTGATGAAACTTAACATTCTTTCTGAGAGGCAGGAATATGATGATGAAGCAATTGGGCTGGTGAGAAACTCAAATGAAACCATAGCCCAGATTGAAGCTGCTCCAGAAGTAGGAACAAGTGATGGAACAAGTCCTTCCACCTAAGGCAACTTGACAAGGGGAACTGAACTAAGAGGAAGTGATCCTCAAACCTCAAGGGAACCTGTCCATGAACCTGTTCCTCAGCAACAAAACATTGAAGGAACATCTAGGGGAAACCAGCTGGTTGTGAAACCTTATAAGTGTCAAAGTTCTCATCCCATTAAGAACATAATCACTTATCCAACCTCTGGAATAAAAACCAGATCTTCTTTGAAGAATCTTTGTGCTTTTGATACTTTTTTATCTCTGATTGAACCTAAAAATGTTGCTGGAGCTTTGCAGGATGCAGACTGGGTGAATGCAATACAAGATAAAATCAACCAATTTAAGAGAAGTCAAGTTTGGCATCTGGTATAAAGACCCAAGGACAGATCATTAATTGGCACAAAATTGGTCATCAGAAACAAACTTAACGAAGATGGAACAGTTACAAGGAACAACGCAAGATTGGTGGTTCAAGGATATAGTCAAGAGGAGGGCGTAGACTATGATGAGACTTTGCTCTAGTTGCAAGATTGGAAGCAATTAGAATCCTTATAGCTTTTGCTACTTACGTGGAATTCACTCTCCATCAGATGAATGCCAAGAGTGTCTTCCTCAATGGATATCTAAAGGAAGAAGTGTTTGTCAAGCAACCTCTAGCCTTTGAAAGAAAGGAATGTCCTTATCATGTGTACAAGCTTGACAAGGCACTTTCTGGGCTTAGGCGGGCTCCAAGAGCATGGTATGAAAGATTATCAAAATTTTGCTTGAGCATGGCTACAAGAGAGGTAAAATTGACAATACTTTATCTTGAAAGAAAAAGGTAAAGATCTATTGGTAGTTCAAATATATGTTGGTGATATAATTTTTGGAGCAACTACTGATAAGTTAAGTAACGAATTTGCTAAATTAATGGGGAGTGAATTTGAAATGAGTATGATGGGTGAGCTTAATTTCTTTTTAGGCTTAAAAATTAAACAAAATTCAAATGAAACTATAATCCATCAGCAGAAGTATGTGAAAGAGTTGCTTAAAAGGTTTAAAATGGTTCCAAAGAAATTGACACTCCTTAGCAACTGCCACAAAATTGGATGTAGATGAACCTGGTTCATTTGTTGATCAAATGTTGTATAGGGGAATGATTGGCTCTCTGTTGTATCTCACTGCTAGCAGACTAGATATTATTTTCAGTGTAGGCCTTTGTGCAAGATTTCAGGAAAATCCGAAGGAGTCTCACTTGACTGTTGTCAAGAGGATCCTGAGATACCTAAAAGGCACTACTGACCAGTGTCTATGGTATCCAAAAGGTAGTAATTTTAACTTGGTGGGATATGCTGATGCTGATTATACAGGTTTTCTTGTGGATAGAAAGAGCACCTCTTGTATGGCACATTTTCTTGGCTCATGTCTTGTATTCTTGGGCCACCAAAAAGCAAAATTCCGTGGCCTTATTTACTGCTGAAGCTGAGTATGTTGTTGCTGCCTTATGTTGGGCTCAATTATTATGGATCAAACAACAATTAATGGATTTTGAAATTGATGTAGGTTGTATTCCCATCTTTTGTGACAACACTAGTGCGATTAGTATGACCAAGAACCTGGTTCATCACAAAAGAACTAAGCACATAGATGTTAGGCATCACTTTTTGAGGGATAACTATGAAAAAGGGTTGATTACTGTTGAATTTTGTGCTACTGACAAGCAAATGGCTGATCTCTTCATAAAAGCTCTAAGTAGATATCACTTTGAAAGGAACAATTTAGAATTAGGGATGATTAAGATCACCTAAAAGGAACCAGTTCTAACTCAAACATTGGTTAGAGAAATTGTGAATTTTTGTAAATAATTAAAATAGATTTTGCTCAGTCTTATACTTTCATCAGTATACTCTTGTGCCATGTGCTAAAATGTCTCATTAATCTCTAATGATATTATCTCTATTTTTCTTGGAAAATTCAGACTTATACAAGAGATTTCTCGGTGAAGAATCTGGTTCATCAAGATTACTTGGTACGTACTCTCCACTCTGCATGTTTTGGAATAATTATATTTGGATTATGATCAAAAGGAGAGTCACATTTAATCCCAACCTCCTTGACCTTATCAGTTACGAAATGAACCATATTCATTCAAATAAGAGTCCAAAACGCAATAAGTGCCTAGATTCTAGGGACACTCTTCAACGTCTTTTCAAATTGAATTCCAGTTTGATTAGACTTCTGAAAAGGGTGCCGTTACCCAATTAAACACTTCCACTTTAAATTGATTAGGCTTTAGTTGTTTCTTCACTTCTAAATTTTCAAGCCGTCAAAACTCTCTCTATCTTCTCTCATCTTCCTAACACACACATAATCATCCTCTCTCATACCCAAACACAAAAATGGCGAACCTTTATGAGACTTCTTCACAGCCACACAAGGAAGCAACACCCACACCATCCATCACACCTTCAACCACACCCACATTTAAGAAAGGAAGGTTCAAGATGCTAGCTCACAAGGTTGTTGCTGGAAAAGGACAAATCAAGAAAATCAATAAGCAGTTGAGAGCAAGTCAGGGAGTTGAACCCTAAAAATCTGAAGACTCTTTCAAATCTGCAACTGAAGGGGAAGAAACTGTTTCATCTGAAACAGAATAGGTAAAATCTGGTCCTAAAGTTACATCTGAAGTAACTTCTAAGGTTACTGAAAATTTGGAAACTAGATTTCTTTTGGTAGGAAAAATGGCTGGGGTAGAGACTGCTGAGTCTGAGAAAATGGGTGGTAAAAATAAAAGGAGAAAAGAAAAGGAGAGTAAGAGCGCTCAAGGTGATGTGAGGGGAATGGGACAAGGAGTGACTGAATCTTCACCCTCCCTTGTTGGTTTGACTGACGAAATTGGAGCTATGGAAGGAGGGAGTGAGAAATCGGCTGAAAAAGAAGAAAGTGTGGAAGAAAAAGGGGAAAGTGGGTCTGGAGAAGCTGCTGAGGGGTTGATTAGATTGGGGAAGCAGGTTCAAGAACCTATTCCATCTGAGCAGGAACCCCTTGAAGACTTACTGAAAAAAGGTGTCTGCCAGTTACAATCCTTAAAAAAAAGAATTTCAGGAGTTAAAGTCCCTGGTACTGCTAGGCAAACAAGCTAAGAAAAGCTGCCTCGTCTATCCCTGTAAAGAAGTAGAGTGAGGCTGAACTAGAAAAGGCCTTAAAAGAAAGGAAGAGAAAACCTGTTGGTAAGGGAAAAAACAAGGTGGTTGAGGCTGTTGAAATTAACGAGATAGACCTGGTCCCTTGGGATGAAGAGGAGACAGAAGAAATGGAGGTTGTGACTCCAAAGGCAAAGAAATCCAAGACTACCACAAAGAAGACTGTTTCAAAAACAAAGTCTGCGGAGCCATCTACTTTGACTGAAAGAACCAAGTCCGCATCGAAATCAAGAAAAGTGAAAATAGTGGAGGAAGAAGAATGTAGTGGAGAAGAAGAAGAAGAATCTGATACTGAGAAGGACAAGATGGTTAAGTTTGGGAAGAGAACAATCTTGAAAGGTAGACTCCTCAGGGACTTGGAGGAGGAAGGTATGTTAATGCTGCTGGAGAAGTTACAATTGCAAGGATGGAAGGACATGGTCCTTCAAATGGATGGAAAGCTGGCTAAAACTGAGATTATGGAGTTCATGGCAAATTGTGAGATCATAGATGGTAGGGTCACCAGTGTGGTAAAGGGGGTAACAATGAGTTTTGATGATAAAGAACTGGGAGAGATCTTAGGTGTACCTGCTGAAGGGTACAATGATTATAAGAAGCTCAAATAGACAAGTCCGGAGAATCTCCCTACTGCACTTGCCATTACAAGAAAGTTTGATGACAATGATGAAGAGCTTAAGCCCAAGGTTGTGTACAAAAGTGAGATGAAGCCACCCCACAAAGTGTTGTTCGCATTTGTTCACAAAATTGCGCTGCCTAGGCAGGAAAGGATACACATTATCACATTCATGGACCTGGTCCTTATGAAATATCTGGACAGTGGGAGGCAAATTAATTGGCCTGGATCATCATCCAGCTTCTCGATAGGGTTCTGACTGGCACCAAAACTCATGCCATACCCTAGGGGTTCATTCTCACGACTGTTCTCGCACACTTTAAGGTACCCATCAAGAAATATGAGGTTGGTACAAGCAAGGATCACTTTAGGGCAAACAATTTGACTGCCTGTGACTATGAAGTCCACACCACTCCCAAAGAACTTGTTTCATCTAAAAAGGTATATGTGAACAACAAAGTGCGAGCCTTGGTGCAAGAGAGTGGGGCTAAGGATGTTAAAATTGAAAGACTGAAGAAGAGGTTGGCAGAAGTAGAAGCTGAGAGAGATGCTCTCAGAGTTGAGCTTGCAAAAGAGAAGGAGAAGAATGACGGCATTCTTCAGGATATGCTGAAACTGCTTCAAGCCAAGAACCAAGAACCTGTTTCTTCCCAGCCTTAAGCCTTCCTAGCCTAGTTAAACAAACTAGTGACCCGAATGAGATTTTTTTGTTTCTTTTTCTCATGATCCAGTATTTTTATTTCTCTTTATGCTTGTGGATGACTAGGTATCAATGACAATTAACTGTTTTTGTGCTCTAACAGTTTGTTGATGCTTCTTAGATAGCTAATATCATTAGATTGATAAATGATACTTGATTCCATGATTGCATTTGAAGTAGCCCCAGTGGTCATGAGTAATTTCTATTAAAATCTGGTTATCTAACATAATTATGAAAACTTTTTGATGATGCCAAAAGGGGGAAGATAGGTTGTGCTTTTTACTGGACTGTGATGTTTATAACCTAATCAACCTGGTCCTTGATGATTAGTGTCTTTAAAATGGAAAGTGTTCTAACATTATGTTGATGTTGAGCTCGGTTGACACAAGGCCTATGAAAATGAAAAACGCGGAGTTTATCATCATCAAAAAGGGGAAATTTGTTGGCCCATGTGAAGTTTTGTTTGGACGATTGATAAAGGAACTTGTGCATTATCAGGTCCATACACAGTGTACACAGACACGGGCAGATTCGAGCATAAGAGATACACGTGAAGGAAATAAGCTTAAGTTATTATATCTGATATCTCCTGATCGAAAAGGTTGCATAAATGATAAAGAGAAGGACTCCTTACTCGAAGAGAACTTTATCCAAAATAAGGGAGGAGTTAGAAGTTGAAGATAACTAGATCTCTTCCACCAAGGAAGATTAGTATTAGAACTCTAGTTATTTCCCATTCTACTAACTCTATATATTACAGGATGTTCTCATTCTACAGGTACGTACAAACGCTGAAGTTAAACGTGAGTTGAGAGCAAAATAGTAAGGCACTTTTGCAAGCAATTCTTGTGTGATTCAAGTGTGCGACCCTGAGGCTACATGAACCAGATAGAAGAACTAGTTTCAAGCGTCCGTCTCTTATTCTAGTTCAATTGTAGTAGGTGTTTCTAATTTGTACATTTCAGATTTATCTACAGACAATATTATTAGGTACTCTGAGTATTCAAGTTAGAGTTAACTTGAAGTTGTCGCAACAGTTAGAGGCTGGTTGACACAGAGTTAATCCGTAGGTTTACAAAGAGTTTTGTAAATGCTGTTTTGGCTCAATGGTTTAGTGAATTGTTGGGAAAAATCCTACTGAGTAGTAGGCCGTGGTTTTTTCACCTTTTGAGCCGGGTGTTTTCCACGTAAAAATACTCGTGTTCTTTACTTTTCGCATTTACTATTTTCGCAACAGTAGTTCAAGGAACACTTAAAAACCAAGTCCTTCTATAATCAATGTACGCGAAAATTAGACACCACATAAATCATCCCTTTCATGTGTGGCATTGAAGAATAAAACATCACCAGTAAACCTAATCCCAAAGAGGTTAGGTCAATGCAGTAGTAAAAGAAAACGGAAGCAAAGAGTCAGCTTGTTATAGAGAAAAAATATTCAACAAAGGTTTTTTCTTTTTTGTGGGGTTATTTCAATTCCCCTGAAAATTGAGGAAGAAGAGATATATTTTTTGTTTGTGAAGTTTTACTGGTAATTGTTCAATGGAGGAATAGTGTAGGTGTAGCAGTCGAGAGAGTTAGTCAAAGCTTCTGACTTTTCACAGTTCACTATTGTCTATTGGCGTAGGGGCTGAACGGGTTGCAACAGGGTACATGGTTTGGTTGTTTAAAATCGTGCCACGTATCTTTGAAATGGGTCCGTTAAATATGGGGCCAGAAATATTAAAATGAGTAACGACATGGGTAGATAAGGTCGAATAGTATAACGAGAGCTACTTATAATTAATTTTTGTTAGTACAGGGATACATTTAGTCCTTTTCCATATTTAATATTTTTAGGTGTATATAATGTTTTAACGTTAACCTACTTGTTAATACAGGTATACATTTAATCCTTTTCCGTATTTAATATTTCTAGGTGTATATAATGTTTTAACGTTGATCTGCTTCCCATATTTATTTACTGGGTACGAGTTACGAGTGGCGAATTTTTGTTAAAAGGCGCTTTTCTTTATTATACATGCTGTAATTTAAATACGGCGTACCATAACGACTTTTTTATAAATATTCTTTCGTGAGGATGAACTTAAGTTCCAAAGAGAAGACAAGCGAAGAGGAGAGTGAAGCGGTTTTGCTGGCTTATGACAATGCTCTTAATCAGCCACAATTTTTCGACTCATCTGTCATCTGTGGAACTTCCGAGAGGTATATTTAGGTCCTTTTCTTTCTTTCAACTTTTGGTTTATAATGATAATTCCAAAGATTTGTAGCTTTCAAAGTATACGATTAATATTACTCTGTTCACTCTCAGTCCATTGTTTTACCATATATGGAATCACTACTATTTGAAGTTAATTAATAGCATGTTTCGCCGATCAGCTTATTTTGAGAAGTTTTTTTTTCAAAAGTACTTTTGGTGAGAAGCAGTTTGTGTTTGACTAATTAAATTGAAAAGTACTTCTGAGTAACAATTAGAGTTTGACCAAGCTTTTAAAAAGTGCTTATAAGTGTATTTTTCTCAAAAGTACTTTTCAAAAAAGTGCTTTTGGAGAGAAACTACTTTTTCTGCTTCTCCAAAACTGCTTCTGCTTCTCCTCAAAAGCACTTTTTTTTTCTTCCAAAAGTTTGGCCAAACACTACAACTTTGAAAAAAAGTACTTGAAAAGAAAATACTTCTAGGATTAGAGAAGCTTGGCCAAATAGGCTATAAGACCAAATCTATAGCTTGTTTGGCCAAACTTCATTTTTTGGCCCTTTTTTTCCGGTCAAAAGTATTTTTTTTTGCCAAAATTAAGGTGTTTCGCTAAGTTTTTTGTAGGAAAAAAAAATATTTTTGAGTAGAAGCAAAAACAGTTTTGGAGAATCAGAAAAATGTAGCTTCTCTCCAAAAATACTTTTTTGAAAAATACTTTTAAGAAAAATATATTTAGAAGTACTTTTTAAAAGCAAATACTTTTTTAACAAGCATTTTCGAAAAAAGCACTTTTCAAAATAAACGGATGCTAGAAGTTTAACCAAACATGCTACTAGTCAAACTGAAAACTTACAGATCCCCTAATCGCTCAAAAGTTCAATACTGATAGATACATCTAATTATTACCCATTATATTTAGCGCAGTTCTAACTTATAAGCGGTATTAATATATATAACCATACTCGAAACTCTAAAGCTATTACTTGGATGTTTTCTTTTCGTGGTTCCCTTCTCCATTGTTATATTTGACAAATTTCTTGCAGGAATAACATTTTGACAGCAATGGTTCCACCACATTCACAAGGAAGCAGCTCCAGTCTGAATGTAGAAAGCTCTGAAAAATGCCATGGCGATACCACTTTGGATAATAGCATCTTGCCCTGGCCCTTTTGTCACCATTCAAGTAATCCTCACTCTTACAATACCTAGAAATAAGTGGCTACTCCCTGTATGCTTCCTCCAAATATTACTATTTTCAACAGTACTAGAAGTAGTGTGAACAAGTGCGCGCTTGTTTAAATTCAAATTAGGTATTACAATATATTAGTAGTAGCTAGTGAGGAATACGTTTATCATATATTAGGAAATCGTTGGTGCAGAATTAGCTAGGGTTTGGATACAAATTTGGTTGAAACTTATGAATAATAATTTATGGAAGTTAAAATTGTGTTTGGACTTTGGACATGCATTTTACTTGAAAAACTAGTCTAAGTAGGCGTTAAGACATAGATAATTGGTTGAAACTTGAAAAAAAAGAGTTTTTGAAATAGTGTTGAAACATAATTTTTGAAAATTGAAATTGTATTTGGACATGCATTTTACTTGAAAAAAAAGTTGAAGTTTTGTGACTGCAAGAAATATTTTACCCAAAAATTAGCCCAAGGAACTTGATATTTTTTCCACAATTATTTTTTCAAAAACTGATCAAATTTCATGAACTGCACAATAACTGGTCAGTTTTTATACCTACAATATTTTCAAAAGATTTTTGAAAAAAGTGAAAAAAAAACTTATGGCCCATATGGGAGCTTAGATCTTAAAATATATATAGATCGTATTCGCGCGCATGAAGTAGAGCAACCCTACAAATGCAAATTTATTTTTTCACCGGAGGCAAATCTACTATTTAAATCATTGAATCTATTATAAATTTAATATATGTGACTAGCGACTGCACCTTCTTATGCCACATATAATAAGTCCTTTTATATTTCTCGAGTCAAATCTATGGCAATGCAAAGCATAACAACTTCTTTTAACTACGAAACACGAATCATTGAACTTGAAGAGTTTAAGGAAGAAATGTGGTGATCAATACATAATTCAAAACAGGCAACAATGCCATATAATTCGATATGTTTTTGCTAACAGATATAAAAGATGTAAAAGAAAACAACATAAGAAGGAGAATGTTCCACGAAAGGACTCCTTGCTACTCAGATCCATGCCAGCTGCATAATCACTTACTTACGTTCCATTGGAGTCCTACCTGCATTTGAAAGGGTGCAGATAAACTTCTATAAATTTTAAATTATAGAATAGACTAAAATTCTTTTGGCTTTGTATTTCAAGAGTCAAATAGGAATACTAAAGCAGAACAATAACTTACAGAAGTTTGGATTTTGCTTAAGCATACGCAAGTGGGGATCCACTGGTTCACCTCGTGCAGCATAGCTTGGGTCATAAAGCCGGTTGCTAATAGGCCTACGTTTCAAGTTTCCAAGTATAATTATTTCACATTTGAATTCTTCTATTTTCATGCGCTAATAATTTAAATTGATAATTGCTTTTGCAATTTGTGATAATTTTAGACCCGTATAATTAGTATTATAACTAGTATGGTGTTTCCGATTGATTTGGTTTTGTTTTTGGAAAGCTAAAATTTGGAAAAATATTTTTGTTTTCTTAAAATCAAACAGTTATTTTTTAATTTATCATTTTTATCTAAAAGATATTACCTGCGAACCCGAGGCGAGTCTCTTCTCTCTGTGTTTTCTCCCTCAACAACCGCTTTCTGCATTCATCCCATAAAGAAATTAAAAACACACTCCTACGTGTTTTAAACTATTATGAATACAAATCTTTTTCAAAATAAAATTTGAAATAATATATGCAGATAAAGTGAAATGTAAATTATTATTGAAAATAAATTAGAGATGAAACGTACTCCAGAACGAGAAGATGATCCAACGAGTGGCATTCTACCACGTGGATGATTAACCTACATCCATTTTATATATATTATAAAGAGAGGATAATTTTTAAAATATTATTTCTAAGAAGTTTATTTACAAAACAACTCAAGAATAGATAAAAACATGTAAATGATTTTGATAGTTATACCCTTGAACTATTAGCTACTAGACCTCCTGAAGCAGGAAGGGGAGCCTGAATAGTGTTGGCATTATGTCCCTGTACCAAAAAATGATATCATGTAAAGTTGAATTCCAAAGCATCAAGCAAATATGGCAAATATTTAAAATAAGGAAATATATAAAGGAAAGGAAGGCAAGGACAAACAAACATACCCCTAGCGATAAATTTGGGCCAAGAGTAAAATTGAGTTCGGGATATTGATTAATTGCAGGCCTGTCAAGTAAAAGAGAATGAATTTATAGAAATTTATTTCTTAAATTTATTTGATTATAAATTATATATTTTAAGGATATTCCACTAATAATGAACATACAATAAGTGGATACTTAACTATGCTACATTACATGATATTGCAAATGAAATAACTCAAATGTCCACCTTGGTACAGGCTTGTTCCCTTGTGACACACTCCCCATGTTATCCTCGTAGCTTTTCAGCAGCAAATTGTTCCTTTTAAGGTTTAGGACAAGCATGCTAAACTCATCTTCCTTTGTTGGAGCATTTTGATCCTTTTCAATCAAATCAAAAGAATGTACATTAGCTTGTAATTACATATATCAATTCGGAGAAAATGACTCACTATAGTATTAGAAAAAAAAATCAATCTTCATTAATGGTAACATTAAAAGATGAAGATTATATTAATGACTAGAGTACTATGATCTGTAGTTACCAAAAAAGAACCAAAGAGTATTTGACGTTGTTGCTGCACCGGAGGATCAGCAGACACAGTAGCACTCGATGACTCAATTTCAGCAGAGGTTGAATCGACATTGTTTTGAGCATTGTTCTTGGTGCTCTCTCGTGATGACGACATTTTGGTTTCAAAATTTTCCTGGGGGTCACAAAATAGAAAAAAGAATTAGTATTAATTCCATGTAAATTTAGTGTGTTACAGCAATATAAGTATTGAAGCACATAGTACAACATATAACAAACATATTAGTCTAAATACATCTAGCCCAATCAACTGTTCTTGTAATATGCTAATTGGAAAGATTATTAGGAAAGAACCAAGCAAAAAAAGAAAGAACAATCACATGAACCAACAAGTTTCATTACTATTATTAAACTATGGTAACATTTATTACATGATATTAGCTCAAGCCATTAGTATCTAGCTCAACGCATGATCTTACATATTAATTATTTTACATATTCCTAAGATTTCTTGGCTTTTCCTAGTTCATTTCAACATATTTAATTTGAAATTGATTGCAAACTCTGATGTACTCATCTTTAGTTCCTTCAAATATTATGCTCCGGTAGATTTCATTTTTTTGAACTTGAAGGACAATTAAAAACGATGAAAAAAATACAATTAACAACTATGATGTAATTAGAGAATCTATGGTGGATTGATGTAATTAGCTGCGATATAAAATTGGAATCATTATAATTAATTGAATAAGGAAAAAACAACCCATATAATGATATATCTCGAAAAAAAAGGAAAGACAGAATAAGAGGGAATGTAACGTTCAAATGATAAACTTCAAATATTGAAAAGAAGGAAAAGGACAACAAAAAGAAGTGCCTCTACATGCAACAAGAAGTTATAATTTACATACAACCTTAAATGGAGAAAGTTTATGTAGCAATCAACAGCAACACGAACCTATTAAAAAAAAAAAAAAGTTAGAACGTCTATCAATGTATACCTGAATAAAGAAAAACAAAATCAAATCAAAGTTAGGTCTTGATATTAATTTTTATCATTGAGAAATGTTGTATATTCAAAAGATCGCTAAGAAAAACCCCAACATGCAAGACAACGATACATGTAAAGGACTCAAAATCTTTCTCCAACTTTTGTAGTTCGTAGAAAGACATAGTGGTGATTGTTCTATAAGATTGGAAGTGATTATACAAGCAGAGTGCAAGTACAAAAAACGAGAACAAAGTTAGAACGATTAAACCCTCAAATGTGAAGAAAAAATATTTTGATAATATATTGGAGGAGAAAAAGAGGAAATTACTCTTGAGTCTTGAGATGTGGTGAAAAAATAGGGAGGAAATGGCTGTATTTATAGGTACATGAAACCCTCAAATGCGAAAGGGTGGCCCAGAAAAGTGGACCATCCCCCCTCCCCCCTCTTAATTTCTTACTAATTACATTATGACAAGTGAAAAAAGAATAAAAATAAATAGTCTTCCTTTTTAAGATTGAGGCAATCTTGTTTTTTTCTACTTCGTAAATAGTTTCAGCACAACCCAAAATGTAAACAAAAAAGGTTAAATAATAAGAATTACAAATTAAAAGTGCAAAGACAAGCTTAACTAGAATGACCCGATTGATTGTTTTGCTTTCTAGATTCCCCTTTCCCTAACTAAGACTTCCGGTATGTGCTTTTATTGTTTTATAACTTATAGGGATGGTTGGTTCGGGTTTGGAAGAGTTCGAGTTGAAATCGGAACACTTAATTCCTCAATAGTGGCCTAAGAGGGCTAAGTTTGACTTGAGTCAACATTTTGAGTAAACGACATCGGAACCAGGATTTGATGGTTCCAATAGGTTCATATGATAATTTTGGACTTGAGCGTGTATTTGGATTGAGTTTCGAGTGTATAACGACCCAGCCGATCATTTTGAGTATTGTAACCTTGTTCCCCCATTTATCACTTCTTCTATGTTTAACTATGGTTATGTAACTTGCCGAGGTGGTTGGTTTGATTTCGGGATGTTCGGAGTGAAATGGCGCACTTAGTCCCAAGGTTGAAGGCTTAAGTTGGAAGAGTAGACTGGAGTTTGAATTTTGTATAGACGACTTCAGAATGGAGTTTTGATGGTTCTAATAGCTTTATATGATGATTTTGGACTTAGGTGTATGTCCGGATGTTGATTTGGAGGTCCCTAGGTCATTTTGGCTTGATTGTTAAAAGCTGAAAAGTTGAAGGTTTGGAAGTTTGACCGAGAGTTGACTTTGTTGATATCAGGTTCAGATTTTAGTTTTGGGAAATGGAATAGGTCCGTTGTATCATTTATGACTTGTGTGAAAAATTTGAGGTTAATCGGAGTTGGTTGGTATGATTCGGCATTAGTTTTAGAAGCTACAAGTTCATAAGTTCATTAGGCTTGAATTGGGGCGCGATTCGTGATTTCGATGTTGTTTGATGTGATTTGAGGCTTCGAATAAGACCGTATCCTGTTTTAGGACCTGTCAGTATGTATGGATTAGGTCCCGGGGCCTCAGGTGTATTTCGGATCAAGTTCAGACTCACTTTGGACTTTGTTAAATAGCTGATGTCTGTGCTTCTGGTTTCCTCTTTCGCGATCGCGACACGTGTTGTTCATCACGATCGCGTGAGGATATCCGCGATCGCGCAGGTCAGGGAAATTAGTTATTTCGTTCGCGACCTGGAGTGTGCATTCGCATAGATGGTTTTTGGCTACTGAAGGTTTGGTTCTTCGCGATCGAGTGGGAAATACTGCAATCGCGTAGTGTAATCACTAGGCAACATGTTTAAAATTCCAAATCGAGGATTAGAGTACCATTTTCATATTTTGAGTTGTAGAGCTTGGTTTTGAGCGATCTTGGAGGGGATATTCACATCTTGGATCAGGGTAAGCAATTTTGACTTGGATTTGTTAATATTTCAAGATTCCATCTTCGTTTTTAGCATTTAAATAGTGAATTAAAGTGAAGAAATGAGAGATTTTGTGGAAACTTTTTAAAAATGAAAAATGAAGGTTTAAAGGTCGATTTGAGGTCGGAATTGGATGATTTTGGCATGGTTGGACTCATAATTGAATGGGTGTTCGGATTTTATGAATTTTACCGATTTTTGAGGCGTGGGCCCGCGATTGACTTTTTGGGTTGACTTTTTAATTTTGATAAAGATCGAAACTTTATTGTTTGAAGTTGTTTCCTATAGCCTTATTTGTTGATATTTAGTTGTTTGTGACTAGATTCATGTCGTTTGGAGGCTGATACACATTGGATGGGCTTGTTGGAGTTGTGATTTGCACGGTTTGAGGTAAATAACACTTCTAAATTTGGATTTGAGGGCATTTAACCCTAAGGACTACATTATGTGAAAGATATTGCGGTGACATACGCGCTTGGTGATGGGCGTGTGTGCGAGTACCGATTTGTTCGTAGTTAGGGGAGGCTTTTAGGCTAATACCGGGGTTCTTTTGCTATCATACCATGTTACACCTGCGTCCCCTCTATTTGTTTGATTATTTGAACTATGAATCATGTTAGACATCCTGTCTATATTACGTGCTAACTGTTTGAGATTTGATAGGGCTATTCTTGCTATTTCTAAGTTATATACCTTATTTACATACATGTTCTCAGTCATAATACTATATCCATGTATGATATCTCTGTCTTAGTATTTCTTATCTGATTTCTCATATGTTGCTGATATCGTTTAAAGGTAAAACTGTTTAATTGAATATTTGAGATGTGCTCATCTGAGACTTGAATGGTAAATGACCGAGTTTGGATCGTAGAGCTGGTACCTACTGATTTTGAGGTGACGCGTACGCCAAGCTTATATTGGCTTGAGTGTAATTGTTTGGAGGCATTGCGTGCACCGGCTTGGGCTAAGTGATTCAGCAGGATCTTCCCCTTCGAAGTTTGACATGCCAGCAGTAGGCGCAGGTGATCTCAACCAATTTCACTCCTCTATTCGAGGTTATGAAAACGGTAGATGCAATAGTAATACCCAACAAGAGTCAGGGTCGAATTTCGCAGGGAGATATGTATGGGAGTTAGTAATATATATCTTAATGTTTGAGTTTGTATATCTAAATTTGCACTTCCGCAAAAATTGGTTGTTTTAAAGTTTAATGTAAACTACAATTGCAATTTAAGAAATAAAACTAGAAGATTATTTTTGTTGTTTTTCAAATGTTGTAAAAGGCCTAGGGGTTTGACCTTCGCCTAGGTGTTTGCCTAACGAGTTGTAAAGTTTAAAGCTAGTTTTATTGGTCGAGGTGTATTATAGCTATCAATACTCGGTTACCCGCTCAATACCTCTCGGTCAGAGAGTGATTTTTCTCAATTTATCTTTCTCAATTTCAAATGGGTATTGAAAAAAACAGTTGATAAAAAGCTCAAGTCGGGTTTTATTATCTCTAGGTTCAACCCTTTAATTGGGTTTATCAATCTCTCGATTGACCCAATTTCTTGCTAGCCAAGTTTTCCTAGACTAAGTCTCTCTTTCTCAAGTAGAGACCAAGTCAAATAGGCATGAAACTAATGTTTGCAACCATTAATTCGTCAAATAAAATCAAGAACAAGGCTAAATAATAAACACTCAACCATAAACAAGCAATAAATCAAACACCCATTAAGTTCACACACTAGGGTTGGGTCACAACCTAGTGAAAATCTAGCTACTCATACTTAAAATGAAAGAAATAGGAGAAGAAATGATAATTAAACTCATATTGCAAGATTGAAATGATAAAATCTATGTTAAAATAGTTTCAAAATATGAAAAACTACTAAAAGAAGTAAAGAGAAAACGACTACTGTAGCTGCTGATGTCAAAAGTTAACCTAAAATTGTAAAACTCGTCTATTTATACAAGGCTAGAAATTTCAAACAAAAATGCCCTCTGGAGGTTCTGCGGCCGCACAATTCCATGTGCGGTCCACAGATTTCTTCAACTTGTCAGGAACAGAAGGTCCGCAGCCGCATAATTCTGATATGTGGCCATAGGGCATTCTTTCTGCAATCCGCACTTTTACATCTACGGCCGCACTTGATCTTCTGCGGTCCGCGCTTTTACACCTGCGGCTGCACAATTATTGTGCGGACCGTACTTCTGAGAGACTTGGAATGCCCATTCTCTGAACTTTTGTTCCTAGCCATCTTCTACAGCTGCACAATTCATGTGCGTACCGCACTTTGCACAAAGATCTATTGCCCTTTTCTTCATCATTTATGGCCACAGATGATATTCTACGGTCCACACTTCTGAGCTTATGTGTCTTTTATGGCCTTGCGTTTAGATTAATCCTTTTTGAGTTGGATTTCATCTCGGGAGTCCAGCTTCCAATATTCCTGCAATTTAGCACAATTTATCAGTTTTTGGGAACACAATTAAATGCTTTTGGACTAAAATAAAAGCTAAAAGGCGCTAATAAGTAGTCAAAACACCCACTTATCAACTCCTCCAATCTTAAGTTTTTTGCTTGTCCTCAAGCAAATAAATTAGTTCCCACCTTCACAAGTTAAGGGCCATTCCAGCTAATCAAAGGTGAGTCATTCACACATCAATTGGGACTAACAATTACCCATACCACTTATGAATAATCAACAAGCCAAAAAGTTAAACTTTTATGCACAAATAGGTCTAATGTGACACTCGAGCATCAAGAGTTAACTTATTCATCAAGGAAGCTCGCTCTTTCATGTAGGTCACTGTGGATCCTAAACTCCTCCTCCTCTACTCTCTGTTTTCCTATCTCGCTTAAGAATTTTAGCACCTAATCCAAAGGTTTGCGTAAGGTTCACTCATCTCTCTCAAAAGAATGTCTCAAGTACGGCTTTAAGTACCATAGGCTTGCCCCTCATTGCCACTAATGTAAGCTCACTCGGCTTGGAATCACGTAGGGCTTTATCGCAATGCAATAAAGGCTTTTGGAATATGGTTGGATATGCTATGATAGAGCGGGTTCATCTTTCCATAAGCACTCCATTTTCTATTCTCGGTTCATGCTTTGCCAATTCTTTGAGGCATTTTCATTTCCTTGGGGGGAACTAGAGAGACTTAGCATCACTCTTTCTTGATCATGACATTCATTGTCTCCCTCTTTGATTTCTCCACTTTTGCATCATTACTTTTCTTTGAATCCCATCAACTCTTCCACTTATTCACTTTCTTTTTGCAATTTTCTTTTTGTTCTTTCCTTTCCTCGCCTTTCCTTCTCTTCCTTTCTTTTCTCTTTTTGTGCCTCGATACCTCTTTCAAGTTCCTCGTCTCTCGCCCAAACTTACGTTTTTAGCCAATTATTTCACAAGAGTGTTAAGGAAAGCTCAGGTGCCAAGAGAGGGTTACGACAAAACGGGTAAAGACTTGTAACATGGTTATCAAATGAGAAAGGTTCGAGGCTCAAATAGGTTGACTAGGTATAAGAACATTTGTAGGAAATGAAAAACTTCAAACGGGTAAAGGAGAGCCTACAATCACTTCTCAAGCCAAGAAAAACTTAAGATTTTACCTTGAAACACATTCGAGGCAAGTTCTAGACCATTCACATGAGTACTTGGACTTGCATCAAAAACATCTCATCTCTCATGCAGCTGGATTGTTAAAGAGGATAGAGTCAAGGGCCCATAACGACCATATTCAATATTAAAAATCACTTTCGTTTGATTAAACCACTCGATGATTGCCTAAGTCAACACAAGAGTCACTAATTAGACCTATTTCTTTCCAAAAAAATAAACTTGTTTTTAACCATAAGCACGAAGTTAAGTGTGTTGGTACCAAGTGAAGCATTTTTGACTCTTCGAGCATGACTCAATTAGGTATTTTTATTCATTGCTACTACTATTATTACCTAAACACCAAAAATGGAGTCAATCCCTTAAGAAGTTTGTCACTCCATCCACTGTTGGGAAGAGTCACCCGGTTCACACAAAAACTACCTTTGAAAAGAACGGTGGCATTAAGAAAACCAAAGGCTTATTATCTACTAAAATATGAAAATAAGCTACTAATTCAAAAAGAAGCTACTTATTTAAACCCTAACTAATAAGATAACAAACATAAAAGAAGCTACAAAACAAAAACTATTGAAAGCGTAACAAATATACATAATGAGAGAGTAAAGAGAGTATATACATAATGAGAAAGAAGAAGAAAATAGTATTAAGTTAATTATAGGCCAAATGTCTCAGAATCATCAAAATATATCAAATAACCCAAATAAAAATAAGCATTATTCCCAATGCTTAACAAAATAAGAGCAAAGGAAGGGTCAGAGTGAAGAAAACTCCCTATGGCTCTGTGGTCATCTCTGTGTCCTCAGCAGTGGCACTGACCTTAGCCTCATCCAATTGGATCTCATCATCCTCAACTCCTGGAGTGGCTGGGTTGGTGAACATCTGACGTACTGCCTCGGCAGTGTCACTAGCAATGTCTGGATCCTCAGACTGGCAAGCTGGTGCTGTAGGATTTGGGCTTGAGTGGCGTTGGTCAATCAACATGTCAAATGGAATGTCTTCGGCTGCTGCAAGCTTGGTAACTTATCTCTAAGGCTTTTCCACTGACTTCTTGGAGGATTGGGACTTCTGCATCTTCTTCACTTACTATCCCAGTTCTTCTATTACTGACCCATGCTGCACCAGAGTGGCCATAATCGTGTTCTGATTCTCCAAGAGCTTCTTCAAAGTTTTTTCAACTGTCGGGGGGAATCTGGGGTACCAGAATTGATGATTATGCTGCAATATTACTGGATATGTCAAACAGCTTTGCAGTAGCTGTCTGCATCTAGTTGTTGAGGCTCGCCAGTGTCTGGCAGACTCGCAGCACAGATAGTAGAGCAGTGGGCATCGGCACCGACTTCAAAGCCGAAGTGGAAGGCACTGAGGCTGAAAGTGGGGGCATGGCTGCTGCACTGGCTGAAGGCTCTGCTGAAGTGGAGGTCATATCGACTGTCTCTACAGCGACCACCAATGGCTCATCAGCTTGGCCTATGGTGGTAATCGGCTGACCCTTTCTCTTAGGGTTGTGTGCATCCATCAGAGAATACCATGAGAAGGGCTTCTTAGGCTGAACCTTCGTATCAAAATCTCTCGGTTCCACTCGTGCATCCGTAAGGTACTCAGTAATGGTGTTGGGATATAGGTAGGAGGTATCAGTTTGCCTAGCGACCACAGACATGTTGGCCAACATCACGACACTCACATTGATCGGGTACCCTACCATGATGGAGGCGATTAGAACTGCCCATAGGATATGAAGGTTTGTTTCATTCTGGCACGGGTCTAGTCTGTTGCAGACAAAGGTCTACCATCTTTTCGCCTTAAAGTTTAGGGTGTTCCGTTGAATAAGAACCCCTGCTGTGATCCATGGTGGTGGTGGCACCTGAGCTGCAAGAATCTCAGCTTCTTCCTTTGATTTGAAGAGAAATCATCCAGGATGATTCCACACACAAGGAAAGTTGTTAGAACCATGGCACCTCCTTCATTGAAATATCCAAGAGTTGCTTGTTGGGGAAGGAGTCATTGATTTCAAGGCCATCATCCGGCTCCCCTCCTCCTCCAAACGAGACAAGTGGTCCGCCACTTGATTTTCACTCCCTTTTCAATCTTAGATGTCAATATCAAACTCTTGCAACAATAGCACCCACCTTATAAACCTAGCTTTTGAATCTTTCTTACTCATAAGATAGCAAAGTGCCACATGATCCGTATGAACAATAACCTTTGCACCCACTAAGTATGGGCAGAACTTCTCAATTGCAAACACAATGGCAAGGAGCTCTTTCTCTGTAACAGTGTAATTGTCTTGGGCATTATTCATGGTTTTACTAGCATAGTAGACCGGATTAAAAATCTTGTTGATACGTTGCCCCAAAACTGCTCCAACCGCTACATCACTAGCATCGCATATGAGCTCAAAAGGAATACTCCAATTAGGAGTGGTGATAATGGGAGTTATTGTCAACTTGAACTTTAGCAATTCAAAACCTCTCATGCAATCATCATTGAAGTGAAACTTAGCATCTTTTTCTAAGAGCTTGCATAATAGATCCACCACTTTAGAAAAATCCTTTATGAAGCACCGGTAGAACCCTGCGTGTCCCAAGAAACTTCGCACGCCTTTCACCGAAGTTGGAGGTGGAAGTTTAGAAATTACCTCTATCTTCGTCTTGTCGACCTCTATGCCATTCTTTGAAATCTTGTGGCCAAGGACAATGCCTTCCTCGACCATGAAATAACATTTCTCCCAATTCAACACCAAGTTCGTTTCTTCACACCTTGCCAGTACTCTATCCAAATTTGCCAAACAATCATTAGCGGAATTCCCGACTACTGAGAAGTCATCTCTGAAGACTTCACGGTAGTCATCTACCATATCCGTAAAGATAGCTATAATAACACCTTTGAAAAGTCGTTGGTGCATTGCATAATCCAAATGACATCCGCTTGAAAGCAAAAGTGCCATAGCGACATGTGAAAGTTGTTTTCTCTTGATCTTCCAGGGTAATAAGAATTTGGTTGTAGCTCGAATGTCCATCTAGAAAGCAATCGAAAGCACGGCCAGCCAACCTATCAAGCATTTGGTCAAGGAAGGGATGTGGAAAATGGTCTTTCCTCCTGACTTTGTTTAGTTTGCAATAGTCCATACACACTCTCCACCCGGTCACCGTTCTTGTGGGAGCCAACTCATTCTTGTCATTGGTGACCACTGTTATGCCCCCTTCTTTGGCACACATTGCACCGGAGAAGTCCATAAACTGTCGGAAATGGGGTAGACAACCCCGACATCTAACCACTTGATAATCTCCTTTTTGACCACGTTTTGCATGGCTTTATTGAGTCTCTTTTGATGTTCAATGTATGGTTTGTCATCTTCCTCCAAGTTAATCTTGTGCATGCAAAATGTAGGGCTTATCCCCCGAATATCTGCCATAGTCCACCCAATAGATTTCTTCCTTTTGTGGAGCACTGCCAATGTAGAGTCAACCAGCACGTTAGTCAAACAAGAGGAAAGAATAACTGGTAAAGTAGAACAAGGGCCAAGAAATTCATACCTAAGATGTGGAGGCATTGGCTTCAACTCTAAGGTAGGAGGCTCTTCAATTGAAGGCTTTGTAGGAGGATTTTTTTTTATTTTCAAGATCCAAGGAAAGTTTTTGGGGTGCATAATTGTACGATCCCATTCCTTGCAATAAATTCACACATTCAAGCCATTAATCGTGACACTTGTATCATCAATAATCACATCAGTCACCAAGTCCACGAAAGAACATACTTCATTGCTATTCGGTTGCCACATAGATTTGCACATGTGGAATGCCACCTTTTCATCACCCAACCAGAAAGTGAGTTCACCGGCTTCCATATTAATAAGAGCCTTTCCTGTAGCAAGGAAAGGTCTTCCAAGAATAATCGGCACCTCATAGTCCACTTGACAATCAAGAATAACAAAATCCGTCGGGAGAATGAACTTATCAACACGAACCAATACATCTTCAATCACTCCCAACGGTCTCTTCATTGTGTGATTGGCCATTTGTAATCTCATAGATGTGGGTCCTGGTTGCCCAATTCCCAATCTTGAAAATCGAATAGGGCATAAAATTGATACTCACCCCAGGATCACGAAGAGCTTTGGCAAACTTGGCACTTCCAATGGTACAAGGGATTGTGAAAGCACCGGGATCTTCAAATTTAGGAGCCATCGAATGTACAATTGCACTCACTTGATGAGTGACTTTGATAGTTTCAAAATTCATCGATCGCTTCTTTGTCACCAAATCCTTCATAAACTTTGCATAATCGGGCATTTGCTCCAAGGCTTAAACTAATGGCACATTTATTGAGAGACTCTTCATCATGTCAATGAAGGTTTTGAATTGGTTCTCGCCATTTTGCTTGGCGAGCCTTTGAGGATATAGAGGAGGTGGCTTAAGGCAATGGTGCCTTAGCCTTTTGCACTACCGGTTTCGATATATCAATAATATGATCCCTACGCGGGTTCACTCCTTTTGAGTCTCTTCCACCGTGTCATCAATATCAATCCGCACTTCATCATTTGCTTGCACCACATTGTTCGGGATATCTTCTTTTACCACTTGCTCATCATCCACAAGTTGCCTTTGACTTGAGGTAGGTGGATTCCCATCTCTTCCACTTCTTGTAGTAACGGCCATGGCATGTGCCGTGTTGTTCCCACCCTTTGGGTTCACTACCGTATCACTTGCTAGTTCCCCCTTTGGACGAGAATTTAAAGCTTGAGAGATTTGCCCCATTTGCACTTCTAAGTTGCGGATTGATGTGTTGTGTGAGACAAGTTGCGCATCGAAACCAGCATTCTTCTCCATCATTTTCTTGAACATGTTCTCAATATGGTCCATTTCATTTTTGGAAGAACTAGGACCATAGGAAGGATAAAGAGGTGGGTTTCTCGGTTGTTGATACATTGGGAGCCTTTGAGAACCCGACCACCGATTTCCTTGATTGTTATTCCACCTGCCTTGATATTTTCCTTCCCAATTGCCTTGGTTATTATTGTTATGCCAATTCCCTTGATTATTGCCTCCACTCCAATTGCCTTGATTGTTGTTGTTATTCCAATTGCTTTGATTTTTTTCACCATTCCAATTACCTGGATTGTGAGAATTGCCTTGATTATTTTGAGGTCTCCATTGTTGTTGGCTAGGGCCTTGGAAGTTGTTTCTTTGCCCTTTAAAGTTGTTCACATATTAGATCCCTTCTTCTTGGTCATTGTAAGAGTCATCTTGATCAAATCCACTACCATCTTGCACAAAATTGTCCACTCTTTGTTGCACTTGTGGATTTCTTGTTCTTCGCTTGTTTACCATCATACTTACCCCCTCCATTACATTGACTTGCCTTGGGTTTTTCACTTTTTGAAGTTGAGCCTTTGCCAAATTGGTTCATGGTGGTAGTCAACTCGGCTATGGCTTGTCCATGATCATGCAACTTTTTGTGAAGAAGAATCACATTGGTATCACCTTGTGGAATATTAGTTTGAGATTGCCACGCCGATGAAGTATACGCCATCTCATCCAAGATATCACATGCCTCTACATACGGTGTCGTCATGAAGTTGCCACCGGCAAGTTGATTCACTACACATTGGTTGGTTGTACCCCCGATAGAAAGTTTGTTGAATCATGTTCTTAGTCATATCGTTGTTGGGGCACTCTTTCATCATTCTTCTATACCTTTCCCATATCTCGTACAGTGGTTCATTGGGATCTTGCTTGAATGCTAGAATTTCATCCAGAAGAATAGCCATGTGCCTGGGAGAGAAATACTTAGAAATAAATTTCTCCGCTAATTCATCCCAAGTATGAACGAAACAATTTGGCAAACGTTCCAACCAATCTAAAGGTTTGCCTTATAGAGAGAAGGGACCTTAGCCTCAAAGCATCCTCAGAGACATTTGTTTGTTTACTCCCCCAACACGTATCTACGAACCCCTTCAATTGTTTGTATGCATTTTGACCCGGTGCATCGGTGAAAAACCCTCGTTGCTTGAGCAACGTGAGCATCATGTTGGTTATTTGATAAGTTTCCCGCCCTAATACGGGGAGAGACTATTGCACTTGCTTACCCTTCATTCGGCAACACCCGGTGTGGAGCCGCTCGTGGTGGAGGTGGGTGTGGAGCAGGCACATTTTCTTGAGGCACTCGGCCTCGTCTATTGGCTTGAGTTTCACAAGGGACCTCATCCATTTGATCATCCTCAATGTCTACATCCCCCAAAGATATGTTTTTGAGCTCATTGTTTGCCACGATTGCACCTACAATAACTCAACACGTTAGTAACAAGGAAGGAAAAGAAGATATTCCCAAAATCACACCTTAATATATAGCTAACACCGTTTTTAGCTCCGTGACAATGGCGCCAAAAATTTATCTCATCCAATTTCACTCCTCTATTCGAGATTATGAAAACGGTCGATACAATAGTAATACCCACAAAAGTCAGGGTCGAATTTCGCAGGGAGCTATATGTATGAGAGTTAGTAGTATATATCTTAGCGTGTGAATTTGTATATATAAATTTTCAATTATGCAAAAATTGGTTGTTTTAAAGTTTAATCTACACTACAATTAAAATTTAAGAAATACAACTAGAAGATTTTTTTTGTTGTTCTTCAAATGTTGTAAAAGACCTAGGAGTATGACATTCGCCTAGGTGTTTGCCTAACAGGTTGTAAACTTTAAAGCTTGTTTTATTGGTTGGGGTGTATTAAAGCTATCAATACTTGGTTACCACTCAATACCTCTCGGTCAGAGATTGATTTTTCTCAATTTGGCTTTCTCAAGTTCAAAAGGGTATTGAACAAAATAGTTGATAAAAAGCTCAAGTCGGGTTTTACTATATCTAGGTTCAACCCTTTAATTGGATTTATAAATCTCTCGATTGACCCAATTTCTTACTAGAAACGTTTCCTAGACTAAGTCTCTCTTTCTCAAGTAGATACCAAGTCATCATGCTTGTCACATAAGCATGAACTAATGTTTGCAACCATTAATTCATCAAATAAAAGCAAGAATAAGGCTAAATAATAAACACCCAACCATAAACAAGTAATAAATCAAACATCCATTAAGTTCACACACTAGGGTTGGGTCACAACCCTAGTGAAAATCTAGCTACTCATACTTAAAATGGAAGAAATAGGAGAAGAATGATAATTAAACTCATATTGTAAGACTGAAATGATAAAATCTATGTTAAAATAGCTCAAAATATGAAAAACTATTAAAAGAAGTAAAGACAAAAACGGCTATTGTAGCTGCTGATGTCAAAAGTTGACCTAAAATTACAAAACTCGTGTATTTATACAAGGCTGAAAATTTCTGACAAAAATACCCTTTGGGAGGTTCTACAGCCGCACAATTCCATGTGCGGTCCCCAGATTTCTTTAACTTCTCAGGAACTAGAGCTCTACGGTCGCATAATTCTAATCTGCGGCCGCAGGGCATTTTTCTACGGTGCGCACTTTTACATCTGCGGCCACACTTGATCTTCTGTGGTCCACGCTGTTACACCTGCGATCGCAAGGTACTTCTTCTGAGGCCACACAATTGATGTGGGGACCGCACTTCTGGGAGACTTGGAATGCCCATTCTTTGAACTTTTGTTCCTAGCCATCTTCTGCGGCCGCACATGTGCAGACCGCACTTTGCACAAAGATCTGTTGCCTTTTTCTTCATCATCTGCGACCACAGATGATATTCTGCGGTCCGTAGTTATGAGCTTATGTGTCTTTTATGGCCTTGAGTTTATATTACTCCTTTTTTAGTTGGATTTAATCTTGGGAGTCCAGCTTCTAATATTCCTGCAATTTTACATAATTTATTAGTTATCGGGAACACAGTTAAACGCTTTTGGACTAAAACAAAAGCTAAAAGGTGCTAATAAGTAGTCAAAATCCCCACTTATCAGCAGGCACAATGTTTCATATATGTGCTTGATGATGGGAAGATATGCCAGGCACCTGTACAGTGCTAAGTGTAAATACTCTTGATGGTTCTACTGTGATACTATTGATTTACGTGTATAATTGACATGTAGGCATAAATATGTACTTTCCTCATGCTAGCTGGTAATTGACCTGCTTACTTGTGTTGGGTTTTAAACTGTTATATTTGAAAACATGCCTAAATGTCCAAAATGAGGACAAGTGTACTTGATATCATTGAGTTACTATTTATATGGTTTATCTTGTATTTTTTGAACTGTTATCGATTATTGGTATTGGAATTTGATTGTTGTTCCGAGCTCGTCTCTTCTTTCAACCCAAGGTTAGTGTTGTTACTTATTGAGTACATGGGGTCGGTTGTACTCATACTACACTTTGCACTTCGTGTGCTGATCCAGGCACATCCGGCCGAGGTGATTTTCAGGCTTGAGTCGTGCCAGCTATTTGGGAGACTACGAGGTAGCTGTCATACCGTCCGCAGTCTTTGAAGTTCTCTTTCTTTTATCTTTATATTTATTGTTTATCATGTTCAGACACTCGTATCAGAGGATTTATTTCATACCGTGTTATTCAGTATTGCTTGTGTACTTGTTAACGCCAGATTTTGGGATTTGTTGTAGTAGCATTTTGACCTTATTCTCAGATATTTTATGGTATTCCTCCGTTGTTGAGTTATTAGATTATGTTATTTCATTTTCATTTTATATCATGTGACTTTTGGATTACCTAGAGGTTAGGTTAGGTGCCTTCACGACTTATGGATTTTGGGTCGTGACAGGGTGATCCAAGAGCGTTTTGGCCCTTAATGTTAAAATTGGCGCATTGAAGGTTTTCAAGTTCTTTAAATTTGGTTCGAATTAGACTTTAATTTAATCAAGGTTTGTTTGGGATTCCGAGCCTGAAAATAGGTCTGTATTGTGATTTATGACTTGTACGCAAAACTTGGCATTATTCCGAGATGTCTAAGTATGATTCGACGCGTTCGGAGCTAGTTGAGGAAATTTAAAGTACATAAGTTGATCAATTTGGTTTTGGGGTGTGATTCTTTGTTTCAATGTTGTTTTACGTATTCCGAGAGTTCGAGCAAGTCCCTATTATGTTTATGGACTTGTTGGTGTAGTTGGATGGGGTACCGGATGCCTCAGGTGCGTTTCGGACCGCCCAGAGCTAAGTCCAATATTGTCGATATGCTGGTTCTAGTTTCCTTCTTCGTGAACGCAGAGGTCGTATTACATTTGTGGAGAAGGAATCTAGGGACTGGGCATTTTTGCTCTTTGGTTTCGCGGTCACAGGTCGCATTCGTGAAGGTTTAAGACCTGTGGGATTCGCGTTCGCGTGGGCAGGTCCGCGTTTGCGTAGAAAAAAGGGGCCTCGGATGGTCAGCTGCCATTACTCTTCGCGTTCGTGAAGGTCTGACTGCGTTCGCGAAGCCCAGGCTGGGAAAGACTTTGCAATAACAAAATTGCGCTCATGTCGCGATAAAGAGTTACTGGGCCTGGGACAGCTTTGCCTTTGTGATCGCGAAGAAGGAAACCATCTATCACATTGAGGTAAGTAATCTCTATATAGTGTTAGTTTAATACATAGATTATGGGTAGATTTTAACATTGGATATTTTCAGATTTTGTTGAAAAACCTAGGTTTGATAAAAATGGGATTAGACCACGAAAATGATTATGGAATTAAGTAGATATTATATATTTGTGTTCATGAGGTTATGGGTAATATTTATTTGCAAAATATTCTGGAATCTGGGCATGTGGGCCTGGGGTTATATTTTAGGAATCTTCCATATTGGGTTGGGTAATTACTCTAATAGTTAAATTATAATCTTTTGAGTATATATTGATTAGTTTGTACAATCTTTGACTAGTTTCGGATTGCTTGGAACCGATTTGAGGCTTTTAGTGTGAATTGTGGACCGAAAAGAGGACTTGGAGACGAGGTAAGTCTCTTGCCTAACCTTGTGAAAGAGAATTATCTCCATAGGTGTTTTAAACAGTTATTTGCTAATAATTATGGGTGCTACATATGCACGATGTGACGAGCGTCCGTACGTAGCTAAAATCATGCTTATGTCCCGGTAGACTTAGGACTTTACCGTGTATTACTTGTATTATTTGCACCCAACTTGTTAGTTTAATCACTTGAAATTATATTTGAAATTGGATAAAGGATTTCAAAAGACTGAGCTTCATTATTTTGAGTTTTGCGGGAATACTTGATTGTTAGCTGAAATTATGCTTTCTTTGAGTATTATTCCTATGCAGTAGTCGTTGATCGAAGTTTGTAGAGTTTTTCCTATTCTTGTGGATCGGGCCGAATGCCTCGGCAGTATATTGTATCTATGATTCGCGTCGCTTGACCCTCGGTAGTGTACACACTATTATGGATCGGGCAGTACAACCCCGTCATAAATCGTGTGTGATATTGCTAAAAGTCCGATTATACTTGATATTTATTTCTTGATCCAAGACTTGAAAACTACTTGGTGGCTCTTATGTGTTAAAGACTTGGCCTGTGATAGTTAGAGGCTTTAAATTGATATAACGTTTAAGAATCATTAATTACTGTTTCTTATATCATTGTTATTGTTGTATTTCATGCCTATTTATGATTCCTACACTTTATTTATGAACCTACAGTAATTGTCGATGTTGACCCCTCGTCACTATTTTTTTGAGATATAGACTAGATACTTACAACGTACATGTTGTTTATGTACCCACACTATGCACTAATCGTACAGGATCTGAGATAGCTGCATCTGGTGGCTAGTCAGGCGCGTACCCTTGCTACCCGGAGACTTAGTGGTGAGCTGCTTCCTATGCCCCATTCTGCAGCACCCGAAATCTCCTCCCTGTTCTATTTACTTTTCTGTCTATCTTACTTCAGACAATAGTATAGGATATTTTTATATTCTACTAGTTTCCTCGTGCACTTGTGACACCGAGTTTTAGGAAGTTTTTAGTAGATACTCATGTTTTTTGTTTATTAATTTCACTATTTCACTCTTATGTTTACTTTATGCTTCATGTTACTACGATGAGCTACTATTTGTTTCTTTAATAAATAAAATCAATGACTTTAACAATAATAGAATGAACAATTATATGGATAGTGTTGTTACCCAATTTTTGCTCTCTTATTTTTTTAATAGTATATATACTTTAAAAATATCATTTTGCATCATTACTTAATTTACAAGAGTTAAACAAGTATTTTCTAGAATTTTTATAATTTTTAAAGCTTTAAAATTGATTTTCTTGCATTTTAATTACTTCAATATGCATCAATTACCCCTTAAATTATTTTGTGATGACTTAATCATCCAAATTCATCATTTACACCCACATATATGTTTTACAACATTTTTTACTTCATTACATGTGACTTCATTTGCATTTTTACCTATTTACACAATTTTTGCAAGAATAGCCTACATTCTATACATAATTATAATTATTATATTATTTATGTTAGAATGATATTTTTATATTTTTATGTTAAGATATTATTTTCCAGCATTTTAATGCATAAATAGTATTTTTATTTTTTATTAATCACTTTCATATAATACTGTTTCATATATTTCGTATATTTAGTTATATAGCCCAATAAAGGGCTAATTTTCGGACCAAACAAATCCAAATCCCTGGCCCAATCCCTTTAGCCCAAACAAAACGACCCTTTTGATCCAACCCGGTCGCGACCCATTGAACCAACCCGCCCTGCTCGAGTTTTTATCTTGGCCGTTGATCTCTCAAGATCAACGGCCCACAACTACCCTACCATTTTTAATAACCCAACCCCAAACCCTAATCCCCATTCTCCTATAGACCGCTGCCCTCGTTTCCCTCGTCTCTCCTGCTCCCTCCTTTGGAAATCCTAGCTGCCTTCACTAACCTTCTCAGAATCCGATTAATTCATGGATTCTTGCCATGATTCACTTACCTTTTATTAATTACCTCGTTCTTCTTCACAAGATTATTGTATGGCATAGTACTTGCCCCGTTTTTGGCAAGCAGCAATCTTCCGAATCAAGAGAGATCAGACTCACTCATGGAAAGATTATATGGGTATGATTTACCAAGATTCTTCGGTCAATCTGAGATTCTGAGCAGTACTAGGATTTGCCTGATTTTTCTCATAATTTGATTCTAAATTGATTCTACATGCTATTATTCCCTTTATTATATTTGATCGTCCGTGTTTCTTTATTTGTTCGTTCAATTTTACTACTAACTTGGAGCTCATAATAAGTTCTTCTCTCCATAATAATTGACGGATCAAAGGGATCCATGAGGTTGGACAATACCGGTGGATGATCTGTTGGATTTAATAAACTTGTTCCCGGTATATTCTCACTCAGTTGATACTATTCTAAATCTACTACTCTTGGCCGCTTGAAAGCCAAGGTCATCGGAACCCTCTCTAATGACCTCTCTAGTGCGAGCACTGCTCGGAGCTTATTTGAGGCTCCTGTGAACTCTGACGCACTAAGATTTGGGTCTTTCTGGCTGTTCTCTTTTCTGGTGATATTCAAGCTATTTTTGGCACTTAGCCTTCTCTTCTATTTGTTTGTTGAATCTGCAAACTGGTGAGTATCTTGACTTTTGCCTGTTTCCAGTGCTTCGCATATCCATGTTGTTCGAACCAATATGACTCAAATATTGTGTTGTAATCATTGGTAGTTTTACCTGCATTATAGCTATCCGGAAGTTCTGAATCTCCTAGTGTCACAACCTGCCTAATTCTTTAAACTCCTATGCGTTCAGCTTGAATGACTTTGTATCTTTAAGTTTGCTTTGTTGTTATGCTGTTTAGTATGAGTTTTTCTCACGCCTTGTTTTGGATTCTCGCATTGAGATTCCTAAGGAATCACCTCTTATCCAGAATTTGCCTTAATGAACTTCTATTGATAACACCTTTATGTGAATTCTATTTTTTTTATATCTACTTACATGAACCATAATTGTAGTCTCAATATTTAACTAAACATGTGGCTTTAAGGATTGTAATATGGTGTTTAGTTAACTCTGTGCTCTTTAGTATTGCCTAGGTTCCTAGTTGAATCCTAATACACCTGGGTTTTTTTTTGTATCGTGCCCGGTTGACTAGTTTAAGTTATGAAATCCCACTGCTTTGCTTGACCTTAAGTTGGCAATACCTTCTACCATGATATTTTTGAACTTGGGAACCTCTGTGTTACACTCAGCACAATTAAGATTCTCATTAGCGGCTATAGACCATGCGTACTTGCTTGACTATGATTGTGTTAGACCTTCATGCCTTAAAGTCCTAGTTTTGAGTCTCTTTTAGGATAAGTCATGCTTTACTATAATCTTGTTGTTCTGAAAACTAAGCATGTATGCTCAGCATGTTAACCTAAGTGATATGCCTCCTCAATTCTGCTAATGTTGCACGTGCTATACACGTTCTCTTATTATGAATCTATGCTATCAGTATTTATGCTAAAACAACTCTATTAGGGTTGTTCTCTATTGATCCTTCAGCTTTCATAAGTAGATCCCCCGCTTGAAGTTGCCTTGAGCTGTTTTTGACCATATTAATGTTTGAAACTTCTTTGGAAGTAGTCTGTTATCCTGTGATAATCAATCATGTCCCTTAAACTTGGAAAATGCAACCATGAACTCGTCTTGTGTGTGTCCTGCCAACATGTCACATGAATTTGTCTATACGTCTTAGTGATAATTAGCTTTACAGTCCTAAAAAATAGGTGCTCGGACCTCCCTCCTTGTTTAGTTAGTTCAGCATATAGTCTGTTGCTTGTAATCATGTGTGAATCCTGCGTTTGGGCTTGGTGTCTGTTCTATGTGATGTTGGGCCTGGCTGTTGGATTCATACTTACTGCTAGTCTTATGAGCTGGATTTTGAGTCTACTAGAGCTATCGAAGGCTTAGGAAAAGCACTAGGTTATCTGTACTGAGCCTATCATTGGGCCTATAGTTGTTTTCTTCTGTAGCTATTCACATTTAATGTGTATTATTTCATTCAGGATGTAATAACTTGTAACGAATGATGGGGAAGTTAATGAAAGGGGATGAGGTAGTCTAATACTTGCATAAAAGGGTAGAAAATATGCCTATAGGGTCTATATGTTCTACTTGTTATTTTATTCAGCATGCCTTATATGTTATTTAGTTTAGTGTGTTGTATACTAATAGAAAGCATGTCTATAGGAAATCACATACTTCAATTAACTTGTATAATACTTGTACATCACTCAAAGCATGTTAGTTTAAGCATTTGCTGAACTTGTTTCTCATTGTGCATGTTTAGACAGCATGCCTATTGGATGCAATAGAATGTGCTTGGCTAATGTATATACCATGTCTATAAGGATCCAACTAATCAATCAATCAGTTGCCTTTATTGCTTTTAGTATACTATTCGTCTAGATATCATGACTATAGGACCTTAATGATCAATCGACTACTTATGTTACCTTCACCACATTGTCCAGCCTTAGATAACATGCCTCTAGGGATAAAGCATTATAAAATCAATTTCAATTGTCAATTGTTAGAAATCCTACCTATAGGATACTGTCACCTACCTAAGAAGCTTGTTTATAAAATCAGTGTCGTAAACCCTGAGTTTTCGAACAGCCTTACTGCCGCATCCTAAGAATAATGTAGATGTCATGCCTATATGTTTGTAATACCTTTAATATGCAAATTCATTAATTTAAAGCTACAACGCTGCATGTACAATGCTGGAGATCAGAATCACATAGAAACTATGCCTATAGGACTTAATGACTCTAACACGTCTGAAATTGTCTACTACCTAACTGCCTGCGTGCATTTGTTGTTTATGTGTGGAAGTTAACTTGAGCCTTTAATTTTAATTATGTGCAGTCCTATATGTTTTTGAATGTGCGCTAGTTTCATCATTTTGAGCATCCTAAGCGAAGTCTAGAACCACCCAAATACAGGTCCAAAGCCTCCTGGACTATAGGTATGGGATGGATAGTGCACGGATAGGGTACAACCTAGAATTGAATTAGAGTGCCTTTAGATAAACAACTTTAACATAGTAATCGGGTAGCATGAATGTGCTCGCTGAATAATATGAGAAACCTCTATCTCAAAGGAGTTGCGAAGTATTATTTATGTTGCACGGGGTGCTCCTTTAGGCTAAAAAACTTAAGATCCCCCTCCTCTTTTCTTTATGTATTTGTTAATTACACTTAGTCAAATCATTAAGATTTGTTCCGATTCTCACGTGTTCTAATAAGACTCTTCAGCTTCTAGATTTTCCTTTATTTATTTGATCACCTAGCTTAATTATGTAATCCACATAATTTAAAGTTCGGCCGGGACCCATAGTTGTGGACCTCGAAGAGTGTCTAACACCTTCTCTTTGAGGTAATCTGAGCCCTTACCCGATCTTTGGTGACACGGAATAGTCAAACAGAGTTATTTGCAAATAGGTGCCCCAACACACCTCAAAATCGTTAGGTAGTGACTCTTCTCTTTTAATACCCATTTAAAAGAGTGGTCACACTCGAAACCCTCTTTCGCGAGAAAATGGGGCGCGGCAGCATGACGACTCTGCTGGGGATATACTTAGGCTCTTACCATAATGAACTTGACTTATGTGGATTACTTTCTTTGTCTTAAAACTGCTATTTATATGTACATCCCTTTTCCCTATTCACCTTTATTTGTTTTAAAATGCTATTACATGCACATCCCTTTCTCATTCACCTTCATTTTGCTGTGACATGCACGTCCCTTCCTTTATTCTCGTTTATTTGCTATGACATATACGACCTCTCTCCATCTCCTTCATCTTGTCTAAGACTGCTATATCATGACTCTCCCATCTCTATTTCCCTAATTGCTTCATTACGTTCTCGGACATTTTTTATGAGCTAAACTAACTTCTCTCTTTTGTCTTTCTTCTCTTTTCTCTTCATGTTCATTTTTACTATTTTATTTACTGCTTTTACGTACTTTTATCATGCAAATACTTGACAATGTGTTAATATTTGGCATAAATCATGCTCCGCATCATACTCCACTCGTCCCAATTATCAACATAGCGGTGCTTGATGAGTCTCCCGCGTTTTTAAATAGGAAAGGCTTATTTGCGGTAGACTAGTCGATCAGTGGTGCAGTCGACGGTCCCGTGCCTTTCCCTCTCTAGTTGTCCACTTGAGAGTACCAGTCTAGACCCTTCTAGAAACCCTAATCCAATTTGAAATGTAAATGCATCATGCTAAACCTAGTATGGGTTGTGATGTGCCGGAGAATTTCGGCACATTTTGATACTACTTGCTTAGATTTTAACTTGTTTTACGTGCAAATTCCCTCGGTACTTATGTAATTTTAGTGTATTTGCAGTATATCAAGTGTAAGGACCTAAAAGCGTGGAAAAGAGCTCAAAAAGCAACCTAAAGACAAGAAAAGAGTAGAAAAGCATCGCAGAGGTGATTATGCTATCGCAAACAGCACATGCGAGCCGCATACTTCACGTCAAAATCGCAACTTGAGACAGACTTCTGGGCAAACTTTCATGTCAAGAATGCGGTCGCATATGCGACCACATAACTAAGATGCGGACTGCAGATATGCACATGGAGATCGCAGACACAAGAAGAGTTTTGGGTGAAGTTCAGGGTAAGGAATGAGATCGCATCTGCGATCGCATAATTGGTATGCGAACCGCAGAATCAACCGCAGATCAAGTATGAAGTTTACTGTTTGTTGGAATTGCGATGCAAAATGCGGCCGCATTTCTTCAATGCAGACCGCGAATCAGGAATGCTTTGAAGGCAAAACCTAGGGGTGAAATCTGCGACAGATGTGTAAGAATTGCGGACCACATTTCTGTTATGCGACAGAAATGCAATCGCAATGTTGACTTCAGGGGAAAATCAGTCCGAATGTCGCCTCGATTTTTGGGCCTCTATAAATAGGTCTAATAGGGTTTTGTGGGGACAATCTTGTGAGAATTTAGAGTAGAAAGTACAAGGCTTGAATTATTTGATTTCTTGGAAGCTTTTGGATCAATTATCTTCTACTTTGTAAGCGTTATGACAATTATGATTCTTTCAATTCCAGTTTTTAGCATGAGTAGCTAATTCTAAACACTAAGGTTGTGAACCCTAAATGGGTATGATGTTATTGGGTGTTCGATATTGAATATAGTTTCAACGGTTGATTGATATTTGTTTACTTCTTATTCTTTAAAAAATTATTGGTGGTTGCAAACATTAACAAACACCATTGAATTCCATCTTTGCTTGGGAAAGCGGGGTAGAATTTTGTAGAAGTAAATAACAACGACTCAAGGCTTTAAACCTTGTTTAATAAAATCGCTTAGGAATAAGTGGGTTTTAGTTTGGCAAAAATTGATTGTTCTTAATCACAAATCTTTTGTATTTGGGAAAATCATAAAGAGGAAATATTACCCAACTATTGGAAAATATTGGGTAGTCAATTAGACATCAATTACATATCAAAAGATTCTTCCGTTGGAAATATATCATATTGACATCGATAGCATTATACCTCATTAAGGGGGACACAACCTTGGTTTCTTTAATCATATTATTCATATTCATAATACTACAAATTAGTCTTTATTTAAACGTAAATTCAATTCATACTTCTGTTACGATTACCTGATTGAATTACGACTGTAGTTGAGTACTATGCTAATCAAGTAAACGTTTCACACCTATTCCCTGTGGGATTCGACCCCAACCTTGTTGGGTTATTATATTTGACATAGACCGCTTACACTATTTGTTAAGGTGTAATTTGAGCGTATCAAATTTTGGCGCCGTTGCCGGGGAATACGATTTTGAAATTACTAATTAGTGTATATTTTACTGTACGTCTGATTCTACTCAATCACACTTTGTTTGTTTTTGCTTGGTGTTGATAGAAAAACATGTCGGAATATGGTGATGATGAAGAGGTAAATCCTTTTGCGGATATTGAGGAGTACATTGAGGATACAAATGCTATTGTTCCTGCTATTGGTGCTGCAACCTTCAAAGTAGAACACGGGTTAATTCTAATGCTTAAAGCGAAGGGATTTTTCAGGAATTCCACCGACAACGATCCAATACAACACCTCATAAATTTCTTGGGTGTATGTGCAATGCACAAGCAGAATAATGTATCTGACGATGCCCTGAGGTTGAGATGCTTCAAGTATTCTCTAGCTGGGGACGCAAGGAAGTGGCTCCAGAATCTTCCTCCAAATTCCATACATTCCTGGCCCGAACTTGTCCGAGATTTCTCGTCGAAATGGTTTCCACAAAGCAAGAAGTCCGAGCTCAGGGATAAGATTTTCTTCTTCAAGCAACTACCAGGCGAACAACTACATGAAGCGTGGAATCGCTTTAAACTATATTTGGTGAGGTCCCTAAACCATGGTTTTCTGGATTCCATTTTGTTGGAAATTTTTTACATGGGTTTGGATCCTATGAACCAATCAATAGCGAAGAATGCAGCTGCTGGATCTTTTATGGATAAATCCTTCGCTAGGGTGACTCAAATATTAGATAAAATGGCAAAGCATAACCAAGCTTGGCATTCTGAGGACTCCACAGGAGAAATTGCAATTGGCTCTCCATCCTTGAGCAATTGATCAAGGAAAATCAAGAGCGAGACCAAGTAATTGTAGAACTTGCTACGAATGTCAACGTGTTGACAAAGCTGTTCACTGAAAACCAGAAGAAGAAAGTGAATGTGGTTGAGAATGTGCAGCCTGTACCAAATGAAGATTACGAGGAGTCAAACTATGTCAACAACTCTCAAGGAGGTACAAAAGGAAGCACTACCAAGGTCAAGGTTCACAGAATCAATGGAGGCCAAACCCGCAAAGGCAAGGTCACCACCAATGGCGAAATGACCAAGGTGGCTCAAACCAAGGAAACTGGAGCAACAACAACAACTTTTCAAGTCGAAGTTCCAATCCTTATGTTCCCCCGAAGGGTCAGTACTCAAATCAAGGTTCCTCCAGTGAGTCTAAATTGGAAAGCATGCTTGAAAGGATACTACAAAATCAAGAAAAGTCTGATAATTCCATGAGGAACATGGCTGAGTTGGTTGGCTCTCATATTGTGGCTATTCAAAAACTGGAAATGCAAATGAGAGATCTTTCTCGTGAGCAACATCCACAGCAGAAGGGAACACTCCCTAGTGATACAATTGCAAATCCAAAGGGAAGTGGGAGTGGCCCAACTTCTCATATCATGGCAATCACTACCAGGAGTGGGAAGATAATACTAGGAAAGGGTGACCAAGCGGTTGATGTGGAAGAATTTGAAAAGGGAGTTGAGGTTGAAGAGCCTAATGTTGTTGAAGTTGAGAAAGCTCCGGAGGTTGTGCAAATCCGAGAAGAGACCCGAGAAGGGATGAAGGAAAAGGCAAAAGAAACATCAAACATTCTTCCGCCGATTCCTAGACCCTCTCCTCCTTTTCCTCAAAGACTTGCAAGAAGAGTGGATTATATCAAGTTTGAGAAGTTCTACGATATCCTCAAGCAATTATCTGTGAACATACCGTTTTTGGAGGCTTTTCAAGAAATGCCTGGTTTTGCTAAATACTTAAAAGATTTGATCACAAAGAAGAGAACCACCAAGAATGAGGTGGTGAATATGACTCACCGGGTTAGTTCTATTATTACTACAAACCCCATTAAGAAGAAAGAAGACCCGAGAGCTTTTATTATTCCTTGCACTATAGGGGTGCGTGATTTTCCAAAGGCCCTTTGTGACAATGGGGCTAACATCAAGTTAATGCCGCTTGCCATCTATAAACAAGCGGGATTAGGAATGCCAAGGCCAACAAGTATGAGGTTGCAAATGGCTGATCGTTCAATCAAAAGACCAGTTAGAATTGTTGATGATGTGATTGTGAAAGTGGGGAAGTTTCATATACCCACTGATTTTGTAATTCTTGACTGTGCTGTTGACAAAGAAATCCCTATCATCTTGGGGAGACCTTTCCTAGCCACTGGGAGAGCACTTATGGATTCGGAACGGAATGAAATCAAATTCTGAGTGAATAATGAAGAGGTTACATTCCAAGCGAGTAAGGGTATGAAGCTACCGAATGAGTATGAGAGCATTTCGGTGATTGATATAGTTTACGAGGTGGAAGATGCTGTTGAAAGTAAGATGGAAGAACAATGCCTCGGGGAAGCATTGGCTGCTATCTTGGTGAACTTTGACTGTGATGATATGGATAGTTTTATGGAGTCAGTTAATGCATTGGAGGGGCGTGGTTCTTACTCTTATGCTCTACAAAAGCTCTCTCTCGATTTGGAGAATAGATCTACACCTCCTGCAAAGCCATCTATTATTGAGCCACCACAACTAGAGCTCAAACCACTTCCTCTGCACTTGAGGTATAAATTTCTTGGCTTAAATAATAATTTACCAGCAATTGTTTCTTCTTTGTTGAATGATGTGCAGGTGGAACAATTGTTGAAAGTTTTGAAGGAGCATAGGCAAGCCATTGGTTGGACAATTGCGGACATTCGTGGGATTCCTGCTGGAATTTGTGAGCATAAGATTCAATTAGAAAGTGGGACCAAACCGAGTGTGGAACACCAACGACGGTTGAACCCGTCAATGCAGGAAGTAGTAAAGAAGGAAATAATCAAATGGTTGGATGCCGGGGTAGTCTACCCCATTGCTGATAGTTCGTGGGTGAGCCCGGTGCAATGCGTGCCAAAAAAGGGAGGCATGACTGTGATTAAAAATTAGAAGAACGAGCTTATCCCAACAAGAACAGTAACCAGCTGGAGGGTGTGCATGGACTATAGGAAACTAAACAGTGCCACATGCAAGGACCATTTCCTTATGCCTTTTATTGATCAAATGCTTGATCGGTTAGCGGGAAAGTCCTTCTATTGTTTCCTTGATGGATACTCCGGTTACAATCAGATCAACATAGCTTTGGAGGACCAAGAAATGACAACATTCACATGCCCCTATGGAACATTTGCTTTTAGCCGGATGCCATTCGGTCTATGCAATGCTCCGGCTACTTTTCAGAGATGCATGATGTCTATCTCCTCCGACATGGTAGAGGATTTTCTTGAAGTCTTCATGGATTATTTTTCGGTGGTAGGCGAGACTTTTGAGCATTGTCTTAGTAATCTTAAACAAGTGCTCAAGACATGTGAAGAGACCAACCTTGTGCTGAATTGGGAGAAATGCCACTTCATGGTGGATGAAGGCATTATATTGGGACATAAAATCTCAAGGCATGGCATAAAGGTAGACAGGGCTAAGATAGAAATCATTTCTAAGCTTCCTCCACCCACTTCCGTCAAAGGTGTTCGCAGTTTTTTGGGGCATGCCGGATTCTATAGGCGTTTCATCAAGGATTTCTCAAAGATTGCAAATCCTATGTGCAAACTCCTTGAGAAGGATTCCAAGTTCGTGTTCGATGAGAAATGCCTCAAAGCTTTTGAGGAATTGAAGCAAAAGCTCACCACGGCACCCATTATTGTCACACCTGATTGGTCACTTCCTTTCGAACTTATGTGTGACGCAAGTGGTGTAGCCATTGGAGTAATGCTGGGCCAACGACACAATAAAGTTCTTCACTCGATCTACTATGGTAGTAAAACACTTAATGGGGCGCAGATGAACTACATAGTGACTGAACAAGAACTCCTGGCCATTGTTTATGCTTTTGAGAAGTTCCGTGCTTACTTGCTGGGCTCCAAAGTAATAGTGTACACCGACCATGAAGCTCTTCGCTATGTCATGGAAAAGAAATATGCAAAGCCTCGGTTGATTCGTTGGGTTTTGTTGCTGCAAGAGTTCGACTTCGAAGTCAAAGATCGGAAAGGAACTCAAAATCAAGTGGCGGATCACTTGTCAAGAGTTGAAGAAGCTAGGAGACCAAAGGGAGATCTGGAAATCAATGATGCATTCCCAGATGAACACATACTGGCCTTATCCAATACCTTTGCTCCTTGGTACGCCGACATCGCTAACTACCTAGTTAGTGATCTTATTCTGGAAGGGTTGGAGTCTTACCAAAAGAAGAAGTTCTTGAGAGATTGCCGGAACTACTATTGGGAAGAGCCTTTCTTGTTCCGTGTTTGTGCGGACAACATCATCAGAAGATACGTGCCAGAAGAAGAAATGATGCAAATTCTAAAAGCTTGTCATGACTCACCGGTTGGGGGTCATCATGGGGGAAATAGAACAGCGGCAAAGGTTTTGGAATGTGGTTACTACTGGCCTTCGATCTACCAGGATGTTAATCAATTGATTAAGGCTTGTGACCAGTGCCAAAGACAAGGTCCAATCTCTAGGAGGCATGAAATGCCAATGCATTTCGTGATGGAGATTGAAATCTTTGATGTTTGGGGAATTGACTTCATGGGCCCCTTTATAAGCTCATGCGGGATGAAGTACATTTTAGTGGCTGTGGACTACGTGTCCAAATGGGTAGAAGCAATTTCCCTCCCAAACAATGAGGCACAGAGTGTGACAATATTTATAAAGAAGAACATTTTCACTCAGTTTGGCACTCCCAGAGCCATTCTTAGTGGGGGGGGGTCTCATTTATGCAATTAGGCCTTCAAAGTTCTCCTTGAAAAGTACGGTGTCAAGCACAAGGTAGCCACACCTTATCATCCGCAATCAAGCGGTCAAGTGGAGGTATCTAACCGGGAAATAAAGAGCATACTAGCAAAAATGGTGAATGCAAACAGGACCGACTGGTCGAAGAAGCTAGATGATGCTCTGTGGGCGTACCGCACAGCATACAAAACCCCCATTGGTACGTCTCCTTATCGGCTAGTTTTTGGAAAAGCTTGCCATCTACCTATGGAACTTGAGCACAAGGCTATGTGGGCCTTAAAAAGACTGAACATGGACTGGGCAGAAGCTGGAACTTCAAGGCTAGCACAATTAAATGAAATGGAGGAGTTTCGTCTCCATGCTTATGAAAGTACAGCCGTGTATAAAGAGAGAATAAAATTTGTCCATGATAAAAAGATCCTGAAAAGAGAATTCAAGGCAGGTGATTTGGTATTGCTTTTTAACTCCAGACTAAAGTTATTTCTGGGAAAGCTAAAATCGAAATGGTCTCGTCCTTTCAAAGTAGTCGATGTCTCTCCCTTTGGAGTCGTAGAATTAGCATCAGAGGATGGGCTCCGAACTTTCAAAGTGAATGGTCAAAGAATCAAGCATTACATAGGATCAGATGGTGAGAAGCATTTGGTGGAGTAGCTGGCTCTAAAGGATGGTCCATGCCCGACCATGGAGTAAATTCAGAGGAGTCTCAACTTCGTCGTGCCGCGACGTTAAATCAAGCGCTTCATGGGAGGCAACCCATGTGTGGTAACATTTATCTTTGTTTGTTGTTGTAAATTTCTTTAATTTTTTGATAGATAGGTTTCCTCAAGTTATTCAAAGGGTGTGTTAGAATTCAAGAGTTCAAAAGGACACAATACTAGGAAAGAATGCCTAAAAAGTGAAGAAAAACTACTATGTGACGGTTGCTGCACAAGTGCGGTCGCATTTGCAATATGCGAACAGCATTTGTATCGCAAACTGAAGCAGAGAGTTGGGTTAAAATGGTTGCAAATACTACGACAATGTAATGTAGTTTGCGGATCGCATTTGCACTATGCGATCCGCATTTCTATCGCAAACAGAAGCAGAGAGTTTGGCTCAAATTGTTGACAGAAATGTGACGAGGTAGTTCATTATGCGGACCGCATTTGAACTATTCGATCGCAGTTCGCCTCTTAGTTATACCCTTTCATCAGAACTCACCACATAACACATATGCGATCATATATTGTGTTATGCGGTGACTTACCCATCGCATAAGGCCAGGTAAGGCTCCGCATTGTCTCACAATTTAATCCTTCAAAACACCGCAAAACAAAATTAAAAAAAAAACGAAAAGAAAAACAATCAGAGAAAAGAACGACCAGTAGCAAGCACAGTTCGAATCGTACCAAGGACAAAGATCTATTTAAAAATCTCAATATTACCTGAAATCTTCTTCATTGGTACGTGTACTGATCTACTCAACTCCTATCTTTGCTATTTCTTTAGTTTTCATTCTGAAATTTCGGTTTTGTTGCTTATCATAGATGCTTGGGTGTTTTTGGGTGATGGGTAGAGAAATCTAGGGTTGCCATTTATGGGGGGATGAACTAAATTGTGAAACCAAAGGCATTTGCGGCCCACAAAATCAAAATGTGGTTCGCATTTTGGCCGCATTCCTAAAACCCTAGGCACCTGAAGAAGATGATAAATGCGGTGCCATTTGCGGTCGCATACCTACAATGCGAACCGCAAAGGCACAACAAACTGGGGCAGAACACCTTGTTAACACCAGGACATTTGCGTAGGTTTTGCGATCGCACATCTCACTTTGCAGTGAATTTGCGATCGCATTTTTGTTGCTTTCTTCTCTTTTCTTTTCCCTTTTTCTTCCAATGTCGCTCACATTTTACCCTTATACAGATATGGCACCTCAAAAGCATGTTGCAAAGAAAAGGGCACCATCTGGTCGTCACACGTCGCAGCCAAAACGTGTGCAAAAGGAACCAAATATGCCAAGCACCTCCCAGTCTGATGAGGAGGATCTCTTGCCCTCAGTCGATCTTCAGGCTGAGGCTAGAAGGAAACATGGAGATGACTTCCATCTCCGATTCGGGGTTGAAGGCTCGAGGGAACTGTATAGAGAGAGACTAACAAAAAGAAAAATCTTAGGGGAGAAGCAGTTGAGCATAAATGGACTCCAAGAACAGTACCTCCATATTCTCGATAACATAAAAGCGAGAAAATAGGAATGCTTCACTAAGGCACCCAAGGAACTCAACGAGTCATTGGTCCGGGAGTTCAATGCATCCTGTGGTGCTTCCAAAACGGCGCACCACAAACGTAACAAAGTATTCACTAGCATCGTACTGATTCGGGGAAAGAATGTGTTCTGCAACAGCGAAGAAATTAATGAAATATACTTCCCCGATTGGCAATCAGGAACAGCCGAGTACGATGCCAAGTACTCCAATAGAGAGAATGAACGTGGGTGGATAGCTTCCGTTATTAAAAAGGGGACTCCTGCTTTGATAAATCCTGGAAAGAAGATTTATAAAGAGGATCTCAGAAGGGAGGGTCGATTTTGGCTGAGCTTCGTCACCTCCCGTTTGATACCGTCCAGAAACGAAACGGATATAAGCATTGAGAAAGCCCTTCTCATTGCGTCATTATGGCCGGTATCAAAATCGATGTGGGGAATCTAATCTTTCAGGAGATTGGTATCCGGCCAACGCAGCGTGCCACATCACTTCCATTTCCGAGTTTGATCACAGCCCTCTGCAAAGCTGTGAACGTGCCTCTCATGCCACAATCTGACAAAACCGGAAAGGAAACGAGGGATATAGATATCACTCGTATCAGTGATGCTGCTGCCCCACCAGCGACCCCACTCCAGGACCTTAACTCCCAGACTCCCATACCTCCCCAAGATCCAAAGGCCTCCACTTTTGCTGCAGAGCCTGCATCCCGACCCACCACTGGCCAACCTTCGTCTACACTACCAGCCCTCTTAAGACTTGGTCTCATTGCACAACATGCCAATGCTAAGGTGGACCAACTATTGAAAACCCTGCCAAACCTTATCAAACAAGCCCTGACTCCAATACAAACGTTAGTGACAGCTCTCCAACAACAACAAACATTGTTTGGGGATCGCTTGCACAAGCTCGAGTTCAGGGTTGAACAGATCGAGAGAGGTGAGGTTAGGGGTTTACCCCAGCTAAGGGAGGAGGTGAAATCTATGAAGACCGAACTCCAGAAAATGCAAAATTTGGAGTTCGACCTATCATCTCTCTCCTCCCCAAAGAGGGTGACCAAGGTGCAGACATGGCTGCACCAGACCTGGGTTTAGACTTCACAGCTCTGATGGCAGACATTGCACCTCAGTCTGCTAGAATGTCTCAACCTCCAGCTCCTCCGGTACATGTTGATATTGATGATGAGGAGACATCGGGACATTCATCAGAGTTAGAAGGTGAAGAGGTAGAGGATGACGACTCATGGTCCGACGAGGATGAAGGCCCTCAGGAGAAGGGGAAACAGATTGCTGCTCCCACAGTGGAGGATGAGGAGCGCGCAAACATTCAGCGGGCCATAAAACACTCGCTAGTAGATGTGGCCGCACATGTAGATCCATCGGCCACTCAGCCATCAGTGGGTGAGGCTAGCAGCTCAGCAGCCCCAACACCAGCTCCTGTCCAGTCCAACATCCCCCCTTCAGCTGCGGAGGGTCCAACGGCCACTGATTCCCATAGCGCTAGTGCGCCCCAGGGAGCCCTTAGAACTCTACTCTATTTTTTTTATGCATTGGGGACAATGCATGATTTCGGTTGGGAGGTGGTAGCCTATCTGTATATGTGATCTGTATTATTGTATTTTTTTGCGACATTAGTAACTGTAAAATATATACTAGTGCTTCATGATTTTTGTATATATGTTGTCTTTAATTAGTAGAAAATTTTTCATCTTTAGTAATTAGAAATAAAATTTCCCTTGTTTTTTCTTTGCCGGGTTCTTTTTCAAGGGTGTAATAGTAGAACCAGGAAAGTAAAATGAAACATGTTGACCGGGATGGTGTAATTATCTAGTATCAAGCATGTGTGTCTGTATATAGATTGTACCCTTTCAACAGATCAACTATGTGAACTTGAGGCTCACTCTGTGACTCTATGTCTACCTAGAGTCATGTATTTATATATGATGAAAGCCTTGAATTGCCAAATGTTAACTCTAAGGTTTTAAACTATGTTAACCAAACAGTTTGTGTGCCATGTATGTGAGCTCTTTGTATAGATAGTTCTTGTGTTTGCTTCTGCCATCTAGAACTTGCCCGGTTGGTTTTTCGACGCCTATTATAATTACACTTAGTTGGAGAGATGATCTTAGGCATTCTTTATTTTTTTCGTGAAACCTCTTTAGCCTTTCAAGCCTACCTGTGCATAAATAATATCAGTAGTACCCTATTTGAGCCTTTAACCTTTTCTTTGGCCTCCTCATTACAAACCTTTCCCGATTTGTAAAATAATTATCTCTTTTGAACCCGTTCCTCCTTGAACATTAAGAATGAGGCTAAAAGCCTAAGTTAGGGTGTGGGTCAAAATGGAAATGGGTAAGGTTATACAGTGAGGGTAAGAGCTTATACCTCAAAGTGCTAATATGAATTTATGAAAGCTCCAGAAAAAAGAAAAAGAAAAAGAAAAGAAAAAGATAAGAAAAAGAAAAAGAAAAGAAAAAGAAAAGAAAGATAGTTATATGTGTGTATTTATAATGATGGAGCTTTGAAGGAAATTAGAGAGGTATTTAAGGTGGCTCCATATTGGGAACTAGATGCCAATGAGGCTATGGGGTTTGAAAAGAGACAAAGTGTAAAAAGAAAGGAAAATGTGATTAGTGTTCAAGGAGGATGTAGTCACTTATATCTAAATATGTATCCTACACTTCCTTAAACCTACATTACAAGCTTAAAAAGTCCTTATGTGATCTCCAACCGGGCGTTCTTAGAAGTAGGCGACGAATTAAAATAAGGGCAAGCCTATGGTATGGTATGTGGTGGCACTTGAAATTCTTTTCTGAGAGTGGGTGTATTTGAAATTTAGTCCCTTTGTGTTGTTATTATAAATATTGTGAGTTTGGGACTTTCTTTCTAGTGAGGGCACATGAGCTGCGAGGTTGAACAGAAGTTGAGTTCTGAGTAAAGCATAAGTGCACACAGCCGAGGGTAGCATTTAGTCACTTTGTCTGAGGCTCAAAGTTCACAAGCTGATTGGTTTTCCTTGAATATACTGATGATTCAGGGAGGGTAAAGCAATCGAAGAGGCATGCTTGAAACACTAACAACAAACACTGTCCATAGTCATTATTGTTTCATGTTTTGTAAATGGAGTCTAGAATAGGATAGCGTCGTTTTAGTTGCTTGAGGACAAGCATATAGGGGTGTTGATGTGCCGGAGAATTTCGGCACATTTTGATACTACTTGCTTAGATTTTAACTTGTTTTACGTGCAAATTCCCTCGTTACTTATGTAATTTTAGTGTATTTGCAGTATATCAAGTGTTAAGGACCTAAAAGCATGGAAAAGAGCTCAAAAAGCCAACTAAAGACAAGAAAAGAACAGAAAAGCATCACAGAGGTGATTATGCTATCGCAAACAGCACATGCGAGCCGCATACTTCACGTCAAAATCGCAACTTGAGACAAACTTCTGGGCAAACTTTCATGTCAAGAATGCGGTCGCATATGCGACCGCATAACTAAGATGCGGGCCGCAGATATGCACATGGAGATTACAGACACAAGCAGATTTTTGGGTGAAGTTCAGGGTAAGGAATGCGATCGCATCTGCGATCGCATAATTGGTATGCGAACTGCAGAATCAACCGCAGATCAAGTATGAAGTTTACAGTTTGTAGTAATTGCGATGCAAAATGCAGCCGCATTTCTTCAATGCGGACCGCGAATCAGGAATGCTTTGAAGGCAAAACCTAGGGGTGAAATCTGCGACAGATGTGTAAGAATTGCGGACCACATTTCTGTTATGCGACAGAAATGCGGTCGCAATGTTGACTTCAGGGGCAAATCAGTTCGAATGTCGCCTCGATTTTTGGGCCTCTATAAGTAGGTCTAATAGGGTTTTGTGGGGACAATCTTGTGAGAATTTAGAGCAGAAAGTACAAGGCTTGAATTATTTGATTTCTTGGAAGCTTTTGGATCAATTATCTTCTACTTTGTAAGCATTATGAAAATTATGATTCTTTCAATTCCAGTTTTTAGCATGAGTAGATAATTCTAAACACTAAGGTTGTGAACCCTAAATGGGTATGATGTTATTGGGTGTTTGATATTGAATATAGTTTCAACGGTTGATTGATATTTGTTTACTTCTTTTCTTTAAACAGTTGTTGGTGGTTGCAAACATTAACAAACGCCATTGAATTCCATCTTTGCTTGGGAAAGCGGGGTAGAATTTGGTAGAAGTAAATAACAAAGACTCAAGGCTTTAAACCTTGTTTAATAAAATCGCTTAGAAATAAATGGGTTTTAATTTGGCAAAAATTGATTGTTCTTAATCACAACTCTTTTGTATTTGGGAAAATCATAAAGAGGAAATATTACCCAACTATTGGAAAATATTCGGTAGTCAATTAGACATCAATTGCATATCAAAAGATTCTTCCGTTGGAAATATATCATATTGACATCAATAGCATTATACTTCATTAAGGAGGACACAACCTTGGTTTCTTTAATCATATTATTCATATTCATAATACTACAATTAGTCTTTATTTAAACTTAAATTCAATTCATACTTCTGTTACGATTACCTGATAGAATTACGACTGTAGTTGAGTACTACGCTAATAAAGTAAACGTTTCACACCTATTCCCTGTAGGATTTGACCCCAACCTTGTTCGCTTATTATATTTGACATCGATCGCTTACACTATTTGTTAAGGTGTAATTTGAGCGTATCAGGTTGAAGCGTTGTTAACGTAACAACCCGCTAAGATGAGCCTTGTCCAAAGTCCGACGGGATTTCCACAGTCCCAATGGATACTATCATATTATGTGCATTACTTGGAGAAAATGTGCCAACGGGTTGATCATTATTGCATAAGTAGTCAAATTTGGAGGGGGGAAAGGGCTAACCTTTGTTTGTTTGCAAAAGATGAAGCATGAAATCCCCAGGTTCGGTGTGGTCCAGAATATCCCACCTTTGCTACTTGATTGGTGGAAAGACCTTGTGCCTTGTGACAAGAATCATGTGAGGAGAGTACTTGGTGACATGCCATCTTTGTTGAACATTTAATCAAATAAGGAATTGATCGAGGCTGCCACTATTTTCTGGGACGAGAAAAGAGATGTTTTCCTATTTGGAAATATTGAAATGACTCATCTCCTAGAAGAAATAGGAGGTTTTGCCAAGTTGCTATGGGATAGTCCGGGATTACTGGTACTAGAGAATCGTACTCCCCACGGTTTTCTGAAAATGTTAGGTTTAAAGAAGAATGGCGAACTGCTCTATCTAAAGAAATCATATGTCCCTTTTGAGTTTCTTTATGAGTGTTATGGGCATAGCAAGTCATATCATCTTCATCATGATGAACTAGCCATTACTTCTTTGGGATAGGTACATCGCCGGGTTTATGTTTTCATTGTCTGCTTCCTGGGGTTGTTGATATTTCCAATGAAAGGAGGAAGGATTCATACTCGCTTAGCCATGGTCGCTAGGACCTTAATGGATGGTATCGCTTAGCCACGGTCGTTTTGAGCTCTAGCGTGTCGTTCAGTGGTTTGAGGCCTCGAGTAGCTACAGTTCAGGTATTATGACTTGTACGTGTTGTCGGAATTAAATTTTGGGAAGTTCGGAGTTGATTTGGGAAGAAATCTAATTTTGGAAGCTTTGAGTTGGAAGAATTGACTAAGGAATGAATTTTTAGTAAACAACCTCGGAATGGGGATTTGAAGGTTCCAATAGGTTTGTATGATGATTTTGGACTTGGGCGTATGTTCGGGTTGAGTATCGGATTACACAGAAGCATTTCAGTGCTAATTATGGAAGGTTGGTATTTTGAAATTTTAAGAAATTCTTAAGTTTGACTTGAAGTGGATTTTAATTTTATCGATGTCTGTTTGGAATTCTGAGCCTTGGAATAGCTTCGCCATATCAATTATGACTTGTGTGTATAATTTGAGGTCAATCGGACTTGATTTGATACGTTTAGGTACAAGATATAGAATTTGAAAATTCAAAAATTTATAAGTTTGATTCGAGGCGCGAGTCATGATTTTGATGTTGTTTGACGTAATTTAAGGCTTCGACTAAGTTCGTATAGTATTTTGGGATATGTTGGTATATTTGGATAAGGTCCCGAGGGCCTCGGGTGGATTCTGGATGGTTAATGGATCGAATTTGGCCTTATGAAATTTGCCGGTGACAGCATATCTGGTGTAACCGCACCTGCGAGGTTTCGGCGCAGGTGTGGAGCCGCAGAAGTGGCCAAGGGGGTCATAGAAGTGGCCCTGGACCAGCTGGGCAATGGGCCACAGATACGAAGTTAGGGGCGCAGATGCGCATCCGCATAAGCGGAGAAGGCATCGCAGAAGGGGGGGCTAGGCCTTTGGTGCTAGACCACATGAGCGGTCAAGGCTCCATAGAAGCGAGACCGTAGGAGCGGTTAGGGCGCTGCTAAAGCATGATCGCAGGAGCGGGTTTTTGTCTGCAGAATCAGACTTGGATGGGCATGATGGAAAGCCACACCTGCGATGGGAATGTTCGCAAGTGCGGAGCCGCAGAAGCGGCTAGTGGACCGCATATATGAAAAGTCGTATGGGCAGAGGGTTCTTTTAAAAATGAGATTTGGCTCTTTTTCTCTCATTTTCACTTGGTTGGGGCGATTTTGGAGAGCTTCAAGGGGAGATTTTCATCAAACATCACAAGCTAAGTGATTCCCACATACTACAAGTTAAACACATGGTTTGTATAAGGATTTAAACATGGAAATTAGTAGAAATTGTGGGGTTTTTGGTAGAAAACCTAGAATTTGGTATTTTGGAAATTTGACCACGTAATTGGGCATGAAATTTGGAATAAGTTATATATTTTAGTTCGTAGTGTTATGGGTAAAGTTTATCTTCAAAAATTTTCGGAATCTGGGCACGTGGGCTTGAGGGTTGATTTTATGAACTTTTCGAGCAGAGTGGGAATTTTTTAAATTGACTATTTGAATAGTTTTGGATCGACGGGCTTTTGTTTGAGGTGTTAGAGAGGCCTTGGAGCCGGTTTTGGAACTTTGGAGCATGGTAAGTCTCCGGTCTAACCTCGTGAGGAGGCAACCACCCCCGAGGTGTTTTTATTTGTTATGTGCAACTAGTCGTGGGTTCTACGTATGCACGAGGTGACGAAAGTCCGTACGTAACTAAAGCATGTTGATGTCCGAGTAGACTTTGGATCTTAATTTTGTAATATTTTGAATTATTTGAACTCATCTTGCTGGCTTAATTAATTGAAGCTATAAATGAAATTGATTTAGAAATAAATATTTGAATACTAGACCAAGCCTTAAAACATTGAGTTATGGGCGAGTTATTTTAGCAAACGGTAAAGATTATATCCATTTTGTACCCATGTACGATGTGTAAACACGTGACTCACAATTTGGTAACTTCTTCCTTTTCTTGTGGAGCGGGCTGAACGCCTCGACAGTATATAGGTGCATCTATGGTTCGTGCCCCTTGACCCTCGGCAGTGTATACATTATTTTGGAACGGACAGAACGACCTCGACAGAATCGTGTGTTATATCGCTAGTAGTCCGAATATTCATGAGCTAATATTTCCATTGATGCCCGGAATTTATACGGTATACCTTAATTATTTGATGATGGCACTTGACATTTTTGAGCCGTTAAGGTAGAATACAGGATTTATATTCTTGCTTTAAAAGAAGTGATTGGAAGGTTATGTAACCTGCATATATTTAACCCATTATTGACGTATGCTTTATATCTGCTCATATTTTATTATATTGTTTTATTGGACCTTTAGTAAGTGTCGATGTCGACCCTTCATCACTACCTCTCCAGTGTTAGGCTAGATACTTACTGGGTACGTGTTGATTTACATACTCATACTACACTTCAGCACTAAATGTGCAGGATCTGACAGGTTCATTGAGGACCACCTTGGCGCGTAGGGCACTTGTTGGGGAGACTTCGTGTGAGCTGCATTCTAGGCTATGCATCGCAGTCCACTAAGTCTCCATTGTACTATTTATTTTGTTCTGTCTTATTATATTCGGGACAGATGTTGTATTATATTGCACTCTTTAGAAAATGCTCATGCACTTGTGACACCGGATTTTGGGTGTTCCTTCTGGTTATTCATTATTGAGGTTCGAGTAAATATTTTATTCACTTGGTAAATTCAAACTTATACTGTTCAATTAAGGAAAATTATGATTTCAAGATACTAAAATGAGTAATTAATTGGGTAAATCACCGTTGGCTTACCTGACGGCTGCGTTAGGAGCCACCACGACCTATTGTAGATTTTGGGTTGTGATAGCTTGGTTTCAGAGCGTTAGGTTCACTTAGGTCTCACGAGTCATGAGCAAGTCTAGTAAAGTTTTGCGGATCGTTATGGAGACGTCTGTACTTATCTTCGAGAGGCTACAAGGCTGTTAGGAGCACTTCCCTTCTTGATTTCCTCATCGTACTGTTTGATTCCATTGAGGCTTGTGCCTTTATTCCTTCCTACTCGATCTTATGTGGGGCGAAGCGCCTGTTATCGATCGGGCGCGAAGAGTTGTAGTGGTACTAAAGACGTGATGCCGGATGTTTCTCCCTGTGTGTTCGGGAAGGCTATTATTATTGCCTTGTGGAGGGATGTTCTTATGTTCCAGCTCAGTATCTGTATCTTCTATTATTTTGAGACTGTGCACGGATTGCTACGATGTCTATGCATTATCATCGCACAATATTAGTGTAAGGGTAAGGTGCTCGTTTATGTGTTGAGGCAATGAATGGCTTGAAGAGAGGATTTCTCAGTGCATGATTAAGGGGTCTAGCATTTAATTCCAGTGGAGGAAAGGCAATCAAACTATAGATGTCTAGGTTGGTTGATGAAGTATCAAGACTTGAAGTTTTTGAGTGTGGTGGAATTTTATTTGTGATACAGTGTCGCCATCCTTGTTTGAACGCATTATGGTTCATTGGTATTACGGTCTTCTTGGATTTTATCTTCGGGGCAGGGTGTTGCGAAATGGTGCTTGAGGGGTGGTTGCCAGAGATAACGGTGTACAACGGTTCAGAATCAAATTGGTATTTCTAATGTTGATGGCTCGGGAAAGATGATCTTCGAAGAGACTTAGAGTCAGTAATGTTTCATTGGTTCAAGTGCTACAGAGATGCATTTTGATTTGATGCAACTTTTGGGCAGCAAAGTATGAGGAAAGACTTGGCGGGAAATGTCTCGCGGTGGTTAAATTACCACCAGGCCAAGTATGGAAAACATAGGTCAAGAAGTTGCTTGAAAAAGATGGTTTATCCAAATTGAGAGTGGCAGATAAGCCTATGGATTCCGTGGCAGTATAGTCGCGTGCCTTGAGAATGCTTAGGGTAGTTTGGGAATCGTGATGGAAGGTGATTCGACCTACAGATTTTGTTTGGAATAATGGTTACTGTACAAAGAAAGATTGAATATGGCAGAATAAGGTTGCTTGAAATGAAGAAGGGTATGATGGTTTAATTGCCGTTTCAGGTGCAATATGACTTGATTTTGGAAGGTGTTGTTGAACTTTCAATTGATGTTAATAGGGAAGGAGCAGACTGATACAGTTGGTGGGCGAGCATGGGCTCAGGAGAGCTTACTAATTATGTGGTAGTTGTACCTAGTGCACCGTCGAGGAAAGATGTCGGTGAGGAATTTCACTGGTGGGTTATCTCCTGTGAGCAGGTTAGCGGTTGTGTGATGTTGATGAAGCTTCGGCGAAGAATACTACTTTCTAGCCAGTAAGAGGTCGAATATGTGATTGTGACTGGTGATTCAGAATGTTCACGAAAAGCTTAACAAAAGACTTCGAGAAATCTGGCGGGTTAATGGTGCAAGATCATGGTAATTGAGAAGAAGGAAGCTTTGCTGGTTCTAGTTTATATAATTGTAGATTAAAGCTAAGTGGGGAAGCCCTACCATCTACGATTGGATCGTGTGGTGGTCGGCTTGTTCAGCCTCTGGTTAGCGGTGCATTGGTGAACTATTTGTGACTAAGAAAAGGAGACATCAGGGGGTAATTCAGCAAAGAAATTGATAAACGTGCACTATATTCCGCCTTATCGATTCATGTACGGGTTTTAGGAAGACTCAGAGTTTATGTTTTGTGAATGTGATGTACAAGGGAAAAAGTTCAGCCGGTTGCTTCTTCGAGAGGGTGTTCATGTGCTAATAGAGCGTTGGAGTTTGGTCATATTCGGGACTGGGTCAGGGTGGGTGACTCTCGACAACAGTCCTAGTGGGTTCAAGAATTAAAATGCAGTGCCTAAGGATTTTAGGTCCGATGTGTGGTTATGGATCGAGTCTTCACAATGGATTGCAAACGGAACTTGGAATGTTATATGTTATCATTGGGTATGTGGTGAAGTATTGGAGTAAAGGAAGAAATAGTTGCGGATTCGCGGGAGGTCTTGTAGAATGGTTGTACCAGTTGGAGATGCTATTGTGAGCATAAGGAGAGTAATAGATGGTTCAGGAGTATTGAGACGGGGTAGTCTTGTGATGCTTGATCACTCGGAATAAGTGCAAATTTGAGCTCATTATGTTGTGAATGGAGCTATTATATTTCTAAGTCAGGTCAAGAGTAAATTGAAAGAAGTTGGGTCGGTTAGTAATGGTCAAACCGGTGCGATTGTAACAATGGTTAGTTTCTTCGAGTGGGAAGTTACACATGCTGTATGTGGTTGTGCATGCAGGCCTGACAGCCACCATGACTTGATTGATTTGGGAGATGTTTGATTCGAATGGCCTTGTGTGAATGGACTCCGGAAGAGTCATGAGGTTTAGATCACAACTTGAAGTTTGTGTTTTCTGTGATTTGGGAATTCAGTTACGTGTTGCATTGGTTTTTCTAGAATGAGTTAAGTGAAAGGTTTATAGCCAATGAAGTGTTTATTCTACTGGAAACTCAGGGGTTATGATGAATTCTTGTATTCTCGCGTAGCGGCGTGATGGGTGCAGTGAGCGGCATGGGAATTAGGAGTTGAGTATCAAGGTTGCGGTTCGGTGTTAATAGGAACGTCACGAGCTCAGATGAGCAAGGAAGAATTCAGATGTAAGCTGGCATTATTTTAGCGTCGCCTGAGAGTAGTGTTCTATGGAAGAGGCATTGTGTGTTGAGTTACGGATTGTGATTTGCCTTACAAGATTAGTACGATTGGTGGTATGGAGGTGCAGATCTTGCTACTTGGGAGGAAAAGTCATGGGAGCGTATCCCACGGGGAGATTTGTATAAGTGTGACATGTTAGTCACTTGATTATTGAAGATTAAGACCAAGTATGGAGGTTATGGTAATATAGCAATTACGAGGCTTACGCCTGGGAGGCGTCCAATTCCTTGGGTTGTGGCCCGTGTGAGTTTATTCCGGATATGACGTCTGTTCTATGTGTCATGAATAGGGCCATGTTGGATCTTTGGAAAGTTATTAGCCTAGTAGAGTATGATCAGAGTCGGTTTGAAGTCCGTTGGTGGGACAAATGTGAGGGTGTGCTTTTGTGTCAGGTTAGATGTATTCGTTCGTCGTAGCATTGCTTACCGAGGAGTCGTCGGGCATTGGATGTTATTCCCGTCGTATGATATTCCATGTAAATCTCTATTGTACCATGTGGGTTATGAGGCGGCTTCATTATTCGCACACATGTTGAGGTCCCCTGTAGCTTATGGTGTTATGTGAGCAGGATGTCTCTCAAGATGCATGTCATCTATTGCACCTTAGTTGTTCCTGGGTTTCGTAGCGTTTGGCGCTATCCGTCTCCCCAGGATTAGTATTATGCACTTGGCGCGCTTATGGTCGATATTCGAGCATTTCATGGGCGTTACGACTTGATATGTGTTTTTTTCTTGATTGTTATGTGCGGATCGGGTGGCACGACGCCACGCACATTGTCATGTACGGATCGGATTGCACGCTGCAACATCGAGATGTTGAGCATAGTCTCTTACACTTATCTTGCATGTCTTGTTTTCATCCCTGATGTAATTTCATAGCATTTATTCGGCCGTTTTATTCGTTACGTGGGGCTGGGAAGTCCTTTTCAGAGTTCGTTTTCCTTATGTATCACATTCGAGGTTGTAGCTTATTGGCGCATTGTGGGCGTCGTATGAGATTTTTGGCAGGTTCTGAGGTACCTTATTGCCCCAGCAGTTTGTACTGGGTGAAACGAGATTATTGGACCTGAAATATGTGCAATCAGATTTATGTAAGGCACATTAAAGGGAAATATCGTTATTCAGTTCATAATGAAGTAATGGTTCTTGTTAGGAGGAGAGACTCCAGGAATTATTGATTCGGTAGGTGGCTATGAGTTTCTACACGTCTCTTTCATCATGGCAGTATTGCAAAATTTGGAAAAGGATTTATATGCGTCATGCGATGTATTGCGGGCACCAGATTCGTGATATTTCACCTATTATGGTAGGAGGATGTTATTATGTGCAACCGACTTATGTGGTGCGTGTTGTGGTTTCAGCATAGATACATGATCATCTGTTTGGTACACTGCGTGGTGATTAGTACGATGTTCGTGTGTTAGAATCAGGCCTTGTAAGGAAATTTGGGAGTTGGAACTTGGTTATAAAGCTTTATAGCCAAGGTTATAGGGAGGATTTTCAGTCTGGCTCTAGCTAATGTGTTAAACTGGAATGTGGTAGCACAGGTAGGTGCACAAGGTGTTGTACAGTGATTTTGGACAACTCCGGAGCAGTCCTTAGCACGTTCGAGGATGAACATATGCTTAAGTGGAGGAGAATGTAACGACCTGATCGGTCGTTTTGAGCTCTAGTGCGTCGTTCGGCAGTTTGGGGCCTCGAGTAGCTTCACTTAAGGTATTATGACTTGTACGTGTGGTCGGAATTGAATTTCGGAAAGTTCGGAGTTGATATGGGAAGAAATTTTTAATTTCGGAGGCTTTGAGTTGGAAGAATGACTAAGAAATGAATTTTGAGTAAATGACCTCGAAATCGGAATTTGAAGGTTCCAATAGGTTCATATGATGATTTCAGACTTGGGTGTATGTTAGGGTTGAGTATCGGATCACCCGGGAGCATTTCGGCGCTTATGATGGAAGGTTGGTATTTTTAAAGTTTAAGAAATTCTTAAGCTTTAGTTGAAGTGGATTTTAATGTCATCGATGTCCGTTTGGGATTTCGAGCCTTGGAATAGCTTCGCCATGTCATTTATGAATTTGTCAAAATTTGAGGTAAATTAGACTTGATTTGATATGTTTTGGCACAAGATATAGAACTTGGAAATTTGGAAATTAATAAGTTTGATTCGAGGCGTGATTCATGATTTTGATGTTGTTTGACGTAATTTAAGGCTTCAACTAAGTTCGTATTGTATTTTAAAACGTGTTGCTATTTTTCGTTAAGGTCCCGAGGGCGTCTGGTGGATTCCGGATGGTTAACGGATTGAATTTGGCCTTATGAAATTTGCTGGTGGCAGCACATCTGGTGTAACCGCACTTGTAAGGTTTTGGTTGCAGGTGCGGAGCCGTAGAAGTGGCCAAGGGGGTTGTAGAAGCGGTCCTGGACCAGCTAGGCTAAGGGCTGCAGATGCGGAGTTGGGGGCGTAGATGCGCATCCGTAGAAGCAGGACTAGGCCTTTGGCGATGGACTGTAGGAGCGGTCAGGGCACCGCAGAAGCTTGACCGCAGGGGCGGGTTTTTATCTGCGGACTTGGCTGGGCTTAATGAAAAGCCGCACCTGCGATGGGAAAGTCCGCAGGTGCGGAGCCGCAGAAGCGGCTAGTGGACCGCAGATGCAAAAAGTCGTCTGGGCAGAGGGTTCTTTTAAAAACGGGATTTGGCTAATTTTATCTCATTTTCACTTGGTTAGGGAAATTTTGGAGAGCTTCAAGGGGATATTTTCATCAAGCATCACAAGGTAAGTGATTCCCAGCTATTACAAGTTAAATACATGATTCGTATAAGGATTTAAGCATGGAAATTAGTTGAAATTGTAGGGTTTTTGGTAGAAAACCTAGAATTTGACCACGAAATTATGCATGGAATTTGGAATAAGTTATATATTTTAGTTTGTGGTGTTATGGGTAAAGTTTATCTTCAAAAATTTTTGGAATCGCGGCACGTGGGACTGTGGGTTGATTTTAAGAACTTTTCGAGTGGAGTTGGGAATTGCTTAAATTGATTAATTATGGGTATTAGAGTATCTTTTGATTGGTTTGCGTATTGTTTGAATAGTTTTGGATCGATGGGCTTTGGTTTAAGGTGTTAGAGAGGCCTTGGAGCCAGTTTTGGAACTTCGGAGCTAGGTAAGTCTCCTATTTAACCTTGTGAGAAGGCAACCATCCCCTAGGTGTTATTATTTGTTATGTGCAACTAGTTGTAGGTGCTACGTACGCACGAGGTGACGAGAGTCCATAAGTAGCTAAAGCATGTTGATGTCCGGGTAGACTTAGGATCTTATTTTGTAATATTTGAGTTATTTGAACTATGTTGCTGACTTAGTTAATTGAAGCTATAAATGAAATCTATTTAGAAATAAATATTTGAATACTAGGCCAAGCCTCAACACTTTGAGTTGTGGGCGAGTTATTTGAGAAAACGGTAAAGATTATATTCATTTTGTACCCATGTATGGTGTGGTAAACATGTGACTCGTAATTCGGTAACTTCCTTCCTTTTCTTGTGGAGTGGGCCGAACTCCTTGGCAGTAGATAGGTGCATCTGTGGTTCGTGCCGCTCAACCCTCGGCAGTGTACACATTATTCTGGATCGGGCAGAACAACCTCGGCAGAATCGTGCGTTATATCGCTAGTAGTCAGAATATTCACGAGCTAATCTTTCCACTGATGCCCGTCATTTGTATGATATTCCTTAATTATTTGATGATGACACTTGACTTTTTCTGAGATGTTAGGGTATAATACAGGATTTTGAAATTCTTGCGTTATAAGAAGTAATTGGAAGGCTATGTAACCTACAGATTTACCCCATCATTGACGTATGTTTTATATCTGCTCATATTTTATTATATTATTTTATTGGACCTTTAGTAAGTGTCGATGTCGACCCCTCGTCACTACTTCTCCGGGGTTAGGCTAGATACTTACTAGGTATCCGTTGATTTACATACTCATACTACACTTCTACACTAAATGTGCAGGATCTGGCAGGTTCATTGAGGACCACCTTGGCGCGTAATACTTGTTGGGGAGACTTCATGTGAGCTGCATTCCAGGATAAGTATCGCAGTTCATCGAGTCTCCATTGTACTATTTATTTTATTCTGCCTTATTATATTCGGGACAGATGTTGTATTATTATTATACTCTTTAGAAAATACTCATACATTTGTGACACTGGGCTTTGGGGGTTCCTTCAGGTTATTCATTATTGAGGTTCATGTAAATATTTTATTCACTTGGTAAATTCTAACTTATACTGTTCAATTAAGGAAAATTATGATTTCAAGATACTAATATGAGTAATTAATTGGGTAAATCACCGTTGGCTTGCCTGGCGGCGGCATTAGGCGCCATTCCGACCTATAGTAGAATTTGGGTCGTAACATCGAAAGACAAACTTATACTATCATCCCAATGATCTTAGCCGAAATGTACCTCGCTCTAGATCGGTGCAAGCAGGGGCTCGGACACTTTGAGGGTTGTAATCTATTGCTATAAGTCTGGTTGCTGGAACACTTTAAGAGGGGTGAGTATCGTCAACGGCTTCTGCGAAGGTCACGAAATGACTACATAGCCAACCATCAACCAAAGAAAATGATGTTTGTTCCAGACAGGTTTGCAAAGCCTGGAAATGCTGTAAGTTGGGTGCATTTCTTAAGCAATCTGACAGATGATCAGGTGCATTGGATGTTCGAATGGTTTCCTAGTAGTGAGTTCATCATCAGATCGAAGGGGACTACTCACTTGGTGTTGATCGGGCTGCGAGGTATCCACCCTTACGCTCCTATAGGGGTAATTAGACAAGCCGGAAGAAAACAAGTCACACCTCGAGTTTCCAATATGGTCTAGTACAAGGAAGATTTCAAGGGAGATGTCATTCAGTACAAGTTTGAAGCACAACACATGTTGAAGCAAAAAATCATTGTGGAAGGGGAAACTATTGAGCCAGACAGGTATCACGCCGGTCATATGTACTACTATCTGTCATGGCTAGAAGACGATGTAGCGGGAGACATCAAGCCGGGAGTCAATCAGAAGGATATGATCATAGATGAAGTGGCTGAGGCACAAGTTAAGTACAAGAGGCTGTGCAAAAGGGTGTTCGAGTCCGAAGCTAAACATCTGGAGCAACACAAATTAAAACTGGAAGCAATAAGGGAATGGAAGGAGATTGCCACTAAGTCAACAAAATAATTGGAATACCAAGAACAAGGACTAATGGATCTAGAAGGGAAGATGAGAAAGAGACTCTCGGATTGTCAAGGCATGGACGACAATGAAGGAGGAAATCTTGTGAAAGATTACTTACTGTTGGATATAAGCAATCTGGGAAATTTGATTGATGGGGTCAAAAGAGCCAAGCATGGAGAAGGTTTTTCAGGGACCCAGTAGATTAGGAGATCATTTTTTTTTACTGCTTTTAAGCTTAGATTAGATTTTGATGTAATAAGGCTATATGCCATTAGTAAATTTATTATATTATTGTCGATTTTGTAAAAGCTTTTTTTGGCTCATTTTCGCATTAATGAAATGAAGCAAATATTGGCAGCAATTTTCTCCAAGTCTATGTATCGCTTAGGCTTACCTCAAGCACAATGAGGTCCCCAAATTAGGACGTGAATTATTGCATGATTTTATGAGACATGTTTAAATATTGCCACTTTTTTATTTCACCTTACTGACTTGCTTTTTCTTTTTTTTGATTACTCCCGTTCCCAAAGGTTGGTTCGTGCATTCTGGCATCATCAGCATACCACACTAGATCCAGAGGTCCTCCATCTCCTCCTCCACCTAACGACCTGAAAAGTAAAAGCAAGGGAAAAGAGAAAATGGATGATTTAAGCGGTATCAGGAAAGACAATGTTACTATGATAGAAAACGTTGAAACTTCAGATGGCATAAGTACTCTGGGGTAGAATGAGTTGGTCTTACGTTTGGAGCAGAAAATCTTGAAATTACAGGGCGAGCTTGAGCAGGTCCGAAATCTGGAAAACCTCTCCCTTACCCTCAATGTTCCCGACATCAACCAGCAAAACCCGACTACCCAAAACCAAACACCACCACAAAACACACAAAATCAGAATCCACCACCCATAGTTCTGAATCCTCCCGCACAACACCAGTAGCATATTCCCGTACCTCCCCAGAACCTTAACCCGCAAACCCTAAAAAACAACACCATCATCCAACTTAATACCCGCAAACCACCACTTATCACACTTCCCAAAACGCACCACAACCTACTCCCGATCCCCTAAACTCGACCAACGACCACCCGCACATCCAAGTTCCAGGAACGCATCAAAGAAATCCGATATATGTGGAAACCTTACCCCATACCTCGCAGCAAACCCTATACATACCCCAACCAACTAATAAGGACATGCGCATTCGAAACATGGCATAGGGTTACAAACCTCCAAAGTTCAAAATGTTCGATGGTACTGGTGATCCGAAGGTACATCTGAGAACATACTGCGACAAGCTTGTCGGAGTGGGTAAGAGTGAACAAATCCGCATGAAACTGTTCATGCGAAGCCTTACAGGAGACATTTTGTCTTGGTATATCAATCAAAACCCAAAGAAGTGGGTTAATTGGGTAAGTAAGGCTTCAGATTTCATGGATAGATTCAGGTTCAACACGGAAAACGCGCCAAACATGTTCTACATTCAAAACCTCAAGAAGAAGCCAACAGAAACCTTCCACAAGTATGCTACTCGTTGGAGATCAGAGGCTGCAAAGGTAAGTCCAACACTCGAAGAAAAACAAATGAACAAGTTCTTCGTTAGAGCACAAGATCCGCAATATGATAAACGATTGATGGTCATCAAAAATCACAAGTTCTCAGACATCATTAAGTTAGGGGAAAGAATAGAAAAAAGAATCAAGAGCGGGATGGTAACTAATTTCGAGGCGCTGCAAGCCACGAATAAAGCATTGCAATCAAGAGGTATCTCCAAGAAGAAAGAAGTAGGTGCCGTGATGGTAGCCCAGGGCCGTAAGTCTCCCCTCACATACGAAACGCCTCCACCCACATATCAGCTGTCACCACCAAAATACCAATACCCTGCCACCACCTACCATACCTACAACACTCAACCTGTATATTACTATTCACCTCCACCCGCCCGCCAAAACTACCAAAGCCACATCCTAATTTCGACCGCAGACAACCTAGACAATACACCCCAAATTCTGAACCTATAGCCCAACTATATGAGAGACTAAAGACCGCTGGTTACATCATCCCTATTCTTACTGTTGTTGTGTAAAATCTCTCCCAATAGATCAACCCCAACAAAACATGTGCTTATCGTTCAGGCATGAAGGGTCATACCATTGAGGAGTGCCGCACATTAAAAGACAAGATTCAGACGCTGATCGACGCCAAATGTTTGCAATAACCCTCTCCCGGATCACAAAGGTGAGAGAGTGAACGTGATGGAAACTAATGAGGAGTGGGATCAGGAAGGGTCCATTTGACTCATTCGAGAGGGAGACGCTCCTAAAACATCTCTGGTCACCCTTATGCCAGTTGTGGTACAAAACCAGGCGCCATTTGAAGTAGAGATAGCTACACTCTTCACTGTAATAATAGCTCCCACATCTCTTACAAGTTTGATGCCATCCCGTGGGATTATGCTGCGGAAGCAAGGAGAAAGGGAAAAGCCAAAATGGAAAAAACAGGTGCCACACAAGGTATGACTAGGACTAGTAGAGTTTAAACACCTAAAAATCTGGGAGGAACGAGCAAGGAAGCTGCACCTAAGCTGCCTGTTTTTGAGACTGGCATTGATGATCTCTGGAGGAAGATACAAGCAAGGGAGTACTCTGTTATTGACCACTTGAACAAGACTTCTGCTCAGATATCCATCTTATCACTGTTGCAAAACTCAGACGTACACAAGAATGCTTTGGTGAAGGTGTTAAGTGAAGCTTATGTACCCACCGACATCACTAGTAGAGACATGGCTAACATGGTCGGACAGGTACTGGAGAGCCATAAAATCACTTTCCACGAAGATGAGTTACCACCAGAAGGACTGAGTCACAACAGGGCATTGCACATCACAGTGCACTTCGAGGATAAGTTCATCGCTAGGGTCTTGATAGATGGAGTTTCGAATCTGAACATATGCCCACTGACCACTCTAAAGAGATTGGGTAAAGGCTTGCACGAGATACGAATGGGAAGCATGAATGTGAAGGCATTCGATGGATCCTAGAGAGCCACTATCGGAGAAATCAACCTCGATCTACAGACGGGTCCAACTGGGTGGGTTTGATGTTGAGTTCCAAGTGCTAGATATATCTGCTACTTAGAATCGATTGTTGGGACAACCTTGGATACAGGCAACCGACGTAGTGGCTTCAACTCTGCACCAGGTTGTGAAGTTCGAGTGGAATCATCAGGAGGTAATCATTCATGGAGATGGAAGTAACCCCATCTATACCAATCAGACCATTCCAGTTATCGAAAACAGGAGGAAGTTAGGCGGGGAACATATCACCGCATCGAACGGGTGAACGCAATTGAAAAGGATCGATGGTGGAGCAAGAAGATAGAAAGAATACCGCTTTGGACAGGATATGAACCATGCAAGGTCATTGGCAAAAAGCTTCAGGGGATCACCAAACCCGTACAACCACAGTATCTTGGCATGACCTTTGGACTCGGATATGAATATACATGGCAATAATATCAGGATTGGACACCGCCGTGGTGTGCCCCTTATTATCCACTGGACAACTCGTACCACCTTTGCACCAGACATTCCATCAAGCTAACATAATGTGGGGATCTGAGAAAGATGATGTTTTGGCCGGCATGGGGAAGCTGTTTCTGGATGAAGAAGATATGGACTACAGTGCAATTGTTGAGGAGGAGAAGGAGGAAGACATTACCATTCAAATAATGAAAGAGGGAGCTGATCTCAAAAATTGGACCACTGCACCATCCCGGGCTCGCCGATTTCCTGGGTAGCCTGGAAAATTAGCATGAATTATTTTCAAATAGTTTTGAGCGTTTAAGACATTTTCAGTATTTTTTTTTGAAATAATTAATCGAGACATTGAGTTGTATTTATTGACATTTAATGTTTTAATGCATTACTGCCTTCCATATTTAGTATTATCTTTCTACATTCTTTTTAGCATAGTTATTACATATCTCGGTGAACCTATAACTGTGATATGTAATTAGATAGCACAACATAAGGACAGTGATTCAAAAGATCTGGAAGATGATATAATACCTGAGGAAATTGTCAGAGAAGTAGAGAATTTTGAAAATAAACCGAAATCTAATCTGGAAAACTGAGGCTGTTAACTTCGGGGATTCTAAAACAGTCAAGGAAACTCGTATAAGCATTCATCTATCACCATCAGAGAAAGAAGGGTATATCAGGTTCCTAAAGGAGTATGAGGACATCTTTGCATGGTCCTACGACAATATGACTGGCTTAAGCACATCAATAGTAGCTCACAAGCTACCCATCAATCCCATTTGTCCACCGGGAAAGCAGAAGCTCAGAAAGTTCAAGCCAGAGTGGTCGAATACCCGACCTGGTTAGCCAACATTGTTTCAGTTCCGAAGAAAGATGGGAGGGTTAGAGTATGCGTCGATTACCGAGAAATGAACATAGCAAGTCCTAAGGATGATTTCCCTATGCCTAGCATACACATATTGATTGTCAACTGTGCCAAGCATCAACTCTAATCCTTTGTGGATTGCTTCACATGATACGACCAAATTTGGATAGATGAGGAGGATGCCGAAAGACCGCCTTTATCACACCATAGGGAATATATTTCTATAAAATGATGTCGTTCGATTTGAAGAATGCTTGAGCCACCTACAGAAGGTCCATGATGACTATCTTCCACGACATGATACACAAGGAAATAGAGGTGTACCTGGATGATGTTATCATCAAATCTAAAAGGAGTTTGGATCACATAGAAGACTTAAAGAAATTTTTCGATCGGCTTCGAAAATATAACTTGAAGTTGAATGCTAGAAAGCCTTCGATAAAATCAAGGAGTATTTATCTAAACCGCCCATGTTGGTCCCACCAGAACCAAGAAGACCTCTGCTGCTTTATCAGCCCATGTTGGAAGGAGCCTTGGTTGTATTCTAGGACAACATGATGAAACTGGAAGGAAGGAGTATTATCTAAGCAAGAAGTTCACGCCTTACGAAGTCCGGTACTCTTTATTGGAATGCACCTGCTGTGCTTTGACATGGATAGCCCAGAAGTTGAAACATTATTTCTATGCGTAACATCGAAAGAAGTCAAAGGGCAAGTATTGGCAGATCACTTGGCAGAAAATCCCGTAGACGGAGAATACGAACTATTGAAAATGTATTTTCCCGACGAGAAGATATTACTGAGACATATAATAGTTGGAGGATGTTCTTCGAACAGAGCAGAAAATTTCAAAGGAGTGGGTATCAGAGCTGTCTTAGTATTAAAAATCGGTCAGCACTATCCGATATCTGAAAAACTCAGGTTTTCGTGCACCAATAATATGGCAAAATATGAGGCCTGCATCCTGCGACTCAAGTTGGCCATTGATATGAACGTTCAGGAGTTGCTGGTAATTGGAGATTCAGATCTATTGGTGCACCAGATTCTAAGAGAATAGGCTACGAAGTACACCAAAATATTTTCATGCTTACACTGTGTACAAGAGTTGATCAAGAGATTCACAAAGATAGAGTTCAAGCATGTTCCAAAGATTCAGAATGAGTTTGTAGATGCATTAGCCACTTTATCTTCCATGCTACAATACCAGACGAGAATTTCATTGATCCCATCCCAATAGCAATTCATAAGCAGCCAGATTATTGTGCTCATGTTGAGGAAGAAATTGACGGAAATCCGTGGTTCCACGACATCATGGAATACTTAGAAAAGGGAGAATATCCAGAGCACGCTGCACACACTCAGAAGCGCATGCTTCAAAGATTGGCCAACCATTTCTTCCGAAGAGGAGGAATTCTATATAAAAGGACTCCTGACTTGGGATTGTTGCGATGCGTCGATGCCAAGGAGGCATCTTGATTGCTCGAGGAAATACATGCCGGAACTTGCGGACCCCACATGAATGGTTTCGTTCTGGCCAAGAAGATATTAAGAGCAGGGTATTTCTGGAGGACTATGGGAACATACTGTATCAAATATGTTCAAAAGTGTCACCAATGCCAGATACGTGTTGATATGATAAGAGTTCCGCCCAACGAAATCAATATAACAAGTTCGCCCTGGCCTTTATCTGCTTGAGTATGGATTTCATTGGACCAATTGAACCCGCTGCTTCAAACGGACATAGGTTCATTCTGGTGGCTATAGACTACTTCAATATATGGGTTGAAGCCGCATCCTATAAGGCTGTAACTAAGAAGGTCGTAGCAGAATTTTGTCCGGGACCGTATCGTTTGTCGATTTGGAGTACCTAAGTCAATCATTACTGACAATGCCGCTAATCTCAACAGTGACTTGATGAAAGCCACGTGTGAAATATACAAGATCAAGCATCGAAACTCTACACCATACAGGCCACAAATGAATGGAGCCGTAGAAGCTGCCAACAAGAACATCAAGAAGATATTGAGGAAAATGGTAGAAAATTACAAACAATGGCACGAGAAGCTACCGTTTGCTTTTCTCGAGTATCACACCACAGTTCGTACATCCACTGGGGCAACCCCCTATCTACTGGTTTACGATGCTGAAGTCGTTATTCCCACTGAAGTAGAAATCCCTTCCTTAAAAATCATACAGGAAGTCTAGCTCTGTGATGCAGAATGGGTATGGAGCTTGTATGAAAAACTAGCTCTCATTGATGGGAAAAGAGTAAACGTAGTATGTCACGGTCAACTCTACCAGAACAGAATAGCAAGCGCTTTCAATAAAAAGGTCAGGTCAAGGCAATTCACACCGGGGCAATTGGTGTTCAAACGGATCTTCCACATCAGGATGAAGCAAAGGGGAAATTCTCACCCAACTGGCAAGGTCCTTACATGGTTCACCAAGTATTAACAGGAGGGGCACATATACTTGCAGAAATGGATGGAGAGATTTGGCCAAAACCTATCAATTCAGACGCAGTTAAGAGATACTATGTTTAAGATTATGTTCACACTTTCTCTTTGATATATCTGAACTACGTTTACCTGATTCCCATTTAAGAGGGGATATGTAGGCAGCCCTGTGGGTTCGGTCTCATCATATTAAAATCTCCATTCTCCCTGTGGTTAGAAACTGAGGCAGGATCTCGAGTTTGCCCGACCTCATCATGTTTGGAATTGCCAAGGAATGTATCATAGGAAGTATACACTTAAACTGGAACAGAATTTTGAGGAGGATCCTCAAAATTCCGAGTCAAGGAGGTTGCAATGTCTCAAAAGCATGTCATAGTTATCAATTCAACAAATTATTTGCTCTCGTGCAATATCACATATTTAAAACAACAAGATTTTCATAAATAATATACCAAACGCATGTTTTTCAAAAATTTTGTTTCTATTGCAGCCAGATGTTACTCAGGGTGACTCAAGCAGAGACTTCAGACAAAAGCATAGGCGAAGCAAGGAATCGAGAGCACGAACCAACCTTTCCCCCACAAAACTCACGATTTTGCTTTGGATGCAGGCACCATGAACATAGCAGGAACGTCCGCAAATACATACACACAGCAAGATCACTATCTTCACACCGACAAAGGTCGCTCGTAAACACATCAAGCTAAGAAATGCTCTATTCTCTCGCATTTAGTCATTGCTTTTCTTGCATAGGGATAAGCACTTCCCTCATCATTACATTAGGCTAAGCACTGCCTTCTTTTGCATGATACTAAACATTGTCTCTACTCCTTGCATAGGGCTAAATGCTGCCTTCACATTGCATGAGGCTAAGCACTGCCTCCACACTACATAGGGCTAAGCACAACCTTTCTTTGTATGAGACTAAGAACTGTCTCCATTCTTTGCATGAGACTAAGCGCTGTCTCTACATTGCATAAGGCTAAGCACTGTCTCCATTTCTTGCATGAGGCTAAGAATTGCCTCCATCATTGCATAAGGCTAAACACTGACTTTTTTTGTATGAGACTAAGCACTGTCTCCACGTTGCATAAGGCTAAGAACTGCCTTTCTTTGCATAAAACTAAGCAGTGTCTCCATTCTTTGCATGAGAGTAAGCATTGCCTCCATCATTGCATAAGGCTAAACACTGCCTTTCTTTGCATGAGACTGAGCACTGTCTCCACGTTGCATAACGCTAAGCACTGTTTTTCTTTGCATGAGACTTAACATTGTCTCCATTCCTTGCATGCGAGTAAGCATTGCCTCTATTATTGCATAAGGCTAAGCATTGCCTCTCCTTGCTAGAGACTAAGCACTGTAACCTTGCACTGTCTCCATTCCTTGTACGAGGTTAATCATTGCCTTCATCATTGCATCAGGCTAAGCAGTGCCTTTCCTTGCATGAGACTAAGCACTGTCTCCACTCCTTGCACGAGGCTAAGCATTGCCTCCATTATTGCATAAGGCTAGGAACTGCCTTTCCTTGCATGAGACTAAACATTGTCTCTGCTCTTTGCATCAGGCTAGGCACTGCCCTCATCTCATACAAGACTAAACCTTGTCTCCTCTCATTCTCCATATGACTAAGCATTATCTATTTCCTCTATCAAATGATCGATATCACCGCATCTTTGTATCTCATGGGCTGAAACATCGCCATATTGTACGAAGGCGTCATAGTACTAAGGGCTTCATCCTCAGAGCCCGAAGACATCAGGCCGTGGCCGGAGGATCTCTCAAAATTGCATCTCATTATTCAAAGGCGTCATAGTCCAGAGGCACCAGCTTTATGGCCTGAGGACACCGTTCCATGGCCAGCGAATTCCTTATCATACACTTCATGGCCCAGGACGTCATGGTCTAAGGACATCATCCTCATCGTCCGAAGGCAACCTTCATGGTCCAAAGGGAATTTGCATCATGTTTAAATTGCGTTAATACTCCCATATTCGCGTGCATCATGTTTTAAGTTTTGCAGGTAACTCGGGAGGTAACCGTTCTACAAACAGGAGCAATTCCTACTCCGATTTCCATTCACAACGTTCACATCCTTTGACTATCTCAAACGTAATCGATGATCGGCAGTTGATTAACCTTTAATTCCATTGCAGGTAACTTGGGAGGTAACGTCCAATTTGCATTCATTACCCCACCTAAAATTATCCGTTAGTCATGACACTATAACATCTAAAAGATCTTTTGAAACACACGACCAATCTTGTAATAACTCCATCAGTTTCGTTCGCCGTTGGATCCAGAACTACACACGGCCTGATTCCCGTAACACCGGGGATATGTAAGCAACTCAAGAACCAGGGTTCGCCCCCCATTTTTTGAAAATACATCATCCCTCACTCACTTCGGAAAATATTGGTTATCTACCCGACAACTCTTTCATCATTCCCGGATAAAGAGAGGCAACTGTTGATACCCAATTTTTGCCCCCATATTTTAATAGTATATATACTTTCAAAATATTATTTTGCATCATTACTTAATTTACAAGAGTTATACAAATATTTTCTATAATTTTTATAATTTTTAAAGCTTTAAAATTGATTTTCTTGCATTTTAATTGCTTGAATATGCATCAATTACCCCTTAAATTATTTTGTGATAACTTATTATCCAAATTTATCATTTACACCCACATATATGTTTTACAACATTTTTACTTCATTGCATGTGATTACATTTGCATTTTTATCTATTTACACAATTTTCAAGAATAGCCTACATTCTATACATAATTATATTTATTATATTATTTATGTTAGAATAACATTTCTTATATTTTTATGTTAAGCTATTATTTTTCATCATTTTACTGCATAAATAGTATTTTTATTTTTTATTAATCACTTTCATAAATTATTGTTTCATAAATTTCGTATATTTAGTTTTATAGCCCAATGAAGGGCTAATTTTTGGACCAAACAGACCCAAATCCCTAGCCCAATCCTTTTAGCCCAAACCAAATGACCCTTTTGATCCAACGCGGTCGCGACTCATTGAACCAACCCGCCCCGCTCGAGTTTTTATCTTGGTCGTTGATCTCTCAAGATCAACAGCCCACAACTACCCTACCATTTTTTAATAACCCAACCCCAAACCCTAATCCTCATTCTCCTATAGATTGCCGCCCCCATTTCCCTCGTCTCTCCTCCTCCCTCCTTCGAAAACCCTAGCTGCCTTCACCAACCTTCTCCGAATCCAATTAATTCATGGATTCCTGCCATGATTCACTTACCTTTTATGGATTATCTCGTTGTTCTTTACAAGATTATGGTATAACATAGTACTTGCCCCATTTTGGCAAGAACTAATCTTCCGAATCAAGAGAAATCAGACTCACTCCTCGAAATTCAGATGATATTTCGTCTATATAAACTCATGGCATGATTATATGGGCTGACTTACCTAGATTTTTCGGCCAATCTGAGATTCTGAGTAGAACTAGGGTTTGCTTGATTTTTTTCTCCTAATTTGATTCTAAATTGATTCTGCATGCTATTATTTTCTTTATTATGTTTGATCGACCATGTTTCCTTATTTGTTCGTTCAATTTTACTACTATATAAACCCCTCCCCTAATCCCCTTTAATGGAATTTTAATCACTATTGTTCTCTCATACTCTCACTCACTTGATACTATTCTGAATCTACTGCTCTTGGCCAGCTGAAAGCCAAGGCCATCAGAACCCTCTATAACGACCTCTCTAGTGCGAGCACTGCTCGGAGTTCATTTGAGGCTCCTGTGAACTCTGACGCACTAGGATCTGGGTCTTTCTGGCTGTTCTCTTTGCTGGTGATATTCGAGTTGTTTCTGACACTTAGCCTTCTCTTCTATTTGTTTGTTGAATCTGCAAACTGGTGAGTGTCTTGACTTTTGCAATTCTATCCTCTTTTGCTTGTTTCTAGTGCTTCGCATATCCATGTTGTTCGAACCAATATGACTCCAATATTGTGTTGTAATCATTGGCAGTTTTACCTGCATTATAGCTATCATGCAGTCCTGAATCTCCTAGTGTCACAACCTGCCTAATTCTTTAATCTCCTATGTGTTCAGCTTGAATGACTTTGTATGTTTAAGTTTTCTTTGTTGTTCTGCTGTTTATTATGAGTTTTTCTCATGCCTTGTTTTGGATTCTCGCATTGAGATTCCTAAGGAATCATCTCTTACCTAGAATTTGCCTTAATGAACTTCTATTGATAACTCCTTTATGTGAACTCTGTTTTTTTATATCTGCTTACATAAACCATAATTGTTGTTGCAATATTTAACCAAACATGTGGCTTTAAGGATTATAATGTGGTGTTTAGCAAATTCTGTGCTCTTTAATATTACCTAGGTTCCCAGTTGAATCCTAATACACTTGTTTTTTCTGTATTGTGCCTGTTTGACTGGTTTAAGTTCTGTGATATGTCTACGCTTCTTGACCTAAAGTTGGCAATACCTTTTACTATGATATTTTTGAACTTAGGAACCTCTGTGCTACACTAAGCACAATTAAAATTTTTATTAGCTGCTATAGACAACCTACTTGCTTGACTATTATTGAGTTAGACCTTCATGCCATAAATTCCTAGTTTTGAGCCTCTTTTAGGATAATTCATGCTTTACTATAATCTTGTTGTTTTGAGAACTAAGCATGTACACTCACCATGTTAACCTAAGCGATATGCCTCCTCATTTCTGCTAATGTTGCACATGCTAGACACTTTCGCTTATTATGAACCTATACTGTCAGTCTTTATGCTAAAATGACACTATTAGGGTTATTCTCTGTTGATCCTTCAGCTTTCATAAGTAGATCCCCTGCTTGAAATTGCCTTGAGCTGTTTTTGACCATATTAATGTTTGAAAGTTCTTTGGAAGTAGTCTGTTATCCTGTGACAATCAATCATGTCCCTTAAACTTGGAAAATGCAAGCATGAACTCGTCTTGTGTGTGTCATGCCAACATGTCACATTAATTTGTCTATACGTCTTGGTGATAATTATCTTTACATTCCTAAAAAATAGGTGCGCGGACCTCCCTCCTTGTTTAGTTAGTTCAGCATACAGTCTGTTGCTTGTAATCATGTGTGAATCCTTTGTTTGGGAGTGGTGTCTATTCTACTGGAGCTGTCGAAGGCCTAGGAAAAGCACTGAGTTATTTGTACTGAGCCTATCATCGGGCTTATAGTTTTTTTCTTCTGCAGCTATTCATATTTAATTTGTATTATTTCATTCGGGCTATAATAACTTGCAATAACAAATGACGGGGAAGTTAATGAAAGGGGCTGAGGTATTCTAATACTTGCATAAAAGGGTAGAATGCATGCATATAGGGTCTATGTGTTCTATTTGTTATTCATTCAGCATGCCTTATATGTCATTTAGTTTAGTGTGTTGTATACTAATAGAAAGCATGCCTATAGGAAATCACACACTTCACTTAACTTGTGTAATACTTGTACACCACTCAAAGCATGTTAATTTATGCATTTGCTGAACTTGTTTCTCATTGTGCATGTTTAGACAACATGCCTATAGGATGCAATATGTGCTTGGCTAGTCTATATACCATGTCTATAAGGATCCAACTAATCAATCAATCAGTCGCCTTTATTGTTTTTAGTATACTGTTCGTCTGGATATCATGACTATAGGACCTTAATCGATCAATCGACTACTTTCATTACCTTCACCACACTGCCCTGCCTTAGATAACATGCCTCTAAGGATAAAGCATTATAAAATCAATTTCAATTGTCAATTGTTAGAAATCCTACGTATAGGATACTGCCACATGCCTAAGAAGCATGTTTATAAAATTAGTGTCGTAAACCTTGAGTTTTAGAACAACCTTATAGCCTCATCGCACGAACAATGTCGATACTATGCCAATTGGTTTGTAATACCTTTAATATGCAAATTCGTTAGTTTAAAGGTGCAACGAATCACATAGAAACTAGCCTACTTAATGACTCTAACGCATCTGAAATTGTCTACTACCTAATTGCCTGCATGCATTTGTTTATGTGCGGAGGTTAACTTGAGCCTTTAATTTTACTTATGTGCAATCCTATGTGTTTTTGAATGTGTGTTAGTTTCATCATTTTGAGCATCCTAAGCGAAGTTTAGAACCACCCATATAGAGGTCCAAATCCTCCTGGACTATAGGTATGGGACGGGTAGTGCACGGATAGGGTATGGCCTAGAATTGAATTAGAGCGCCTTTAGGTAAACAACTTTAACATAGTAATCGAGTAGCAGGAGATGATAGTCTGCGCTCGCTGAATAATATACGCAACCCCTATCTCAAAGGAGTTGCGAAGTATTATTTATGTTGCATGGGGTGATCCTTTAGGCTAAAAAACTAAGGACCTCCCCCCCCCC